>WJSH01001262.1:1511-16213 GCA_009757365.2 Lepidium campestre | reverse complement strand
TAATAATATAATATCAACTTATAAAGTGATTGTAAGAAAACCTGAAAATCTACCTTTGAGTATGGTAACTCCAAGCAAAGACGTTTGGCTGAAGTTAAATATCCCATAATGCTTTCGATGAAGTCATTGGAGACATATGAAATATGTGCCTCCTCCAGTTCTGGTAAGTTCTCAATCAGACAAGACTTACAAGTCCGTAACCCTGAAATCTTCATGTTTTTCAAGGAAGGAGCATTTATCACATATCCATCACTAGTCTGTTTAAAATCATAAATTTTGAGTCTCTGTAAGGATGGTATGGCAATTGTGATAGCTGTCCCCAAGTCAATCAAAGCTAAATCTTCAAGATTAAGGCAGCTAGATAAAAGGTTAAAGACCGATTCCTTGTCTTGGAAATCCACAGATTGAAGATGCAGAGTTCTAAGGTTTTTCAGACAAACTGAAGAAGGGACATCCTTAAGAACCAAATAGTTGAGTTCCAAGGTCTCTAGCTTTTCACAGTTATACAAGCTTTTAGGAACTATGAACTGTTCTTTATGATGAACTGTGAGTACCAGCTCTCGCAAATTGAGGGAAATTGCATTTATAATCATTCTTCTTATGTCAGTTGCAGTACATCTACTTGAAACGAAATTGAGATGCAGAATCTGCAGCTTCTTCCAAAGAAACTGCCATCTTTTAGACAAAACACTTGTGGCTATAGCAACTTTTGTCGGAAGTAAATACAATATTTGCAAAATCAAATCCTCAGGCAACATACTGATCTTGTCCTGATTACTCATACCTTACTATTCTTTGTGCTGCCAATTAATAATATAAACAACAAAAGAGACGAGTTAGTTTTTGAATTTTGAAGATTACAGTTAATGAATCCTAAAACATACAAAGCAACGAACCTTGTATTTTAACTCAGAATAAATTGAAGAAGAACTTTTATTAGTTTATGAATGCACAAGGAAAACGTAGGCTAACAATCGCCTTATATAAGAAGAGAATTAAACCTAAAAAAGATAATAAAAAGATACGATAGAATCAAATCCTAACAACTTCAGATTCTGTTTCTTGAAAGATAATTGTTTACTCTATTTTTTCCTTTAAAAATAGAGTTATGACAAGGAGTTGTGGTCAAGTGGTAAGAGGTGCGCTTGAGGCTTTAAAAAGTTTGCAGGTTCAATTCCGTTGTTATGCGAATCTAAAACACATTTTCCTAGTCACCTTTGTTATGTGAATCTAAAACACATTTTCCAAGCACCTACCATAAAGTTTGGAAACTACTGAGTTGAAAAAAGAAAAGTTCTTTAAAAATAGAATGAGTTTAAATAGGATTTACAAATGGTAGATCAAATAACACATGATTTTAAATAAGATTTGAAAATCAATGATTGAATAACACATGATTTTGTAAGGATTTACAAATTCATTAAAATACCACATTGAATAAACTCTCTTAACTTATCAATAACAAGATTAATAAAATCATCATTTATTTAAAATAAAATTTCATTACATCACATTAAAAAAAATCACAAATACATTTTTATTTAACCATCTTTAATTTATTACTGTAATTATCTCACAAATGATCCACTAGTGTATTTTCTATTGCAATATATTTTATTGTTTTATTTTATAATTTTTTTTAAAAATTGATAAAATTTTAATTATTATATAATAATTTAGTTATATAATAATAATTCTTTAATAATTTTAAATAAGTTTCACAAATTTTACTAGTTTAGTTAATTTTAGTAAAATTGATAATTTAATTTTTGTGTATATGTTGATCATATAATTTTGTTTAGGTATAATATAATAATACACTAAAAATTAAAAGATCATTTTGTAAGGGAAAAGTTTTACTCTAAAAATAAAGCAAAAAATAGAGTCCTCCAAATTTGGAATAAAAAATATAAATCTCTATTTTTAGAGGAATAAATAGAGTATCATTAGAGATATTTTTTCTCCAAATATAGAATTTATAATGGGATTTAGAGCACCATTGGAAATGTTCTAAGTAAACAACCAGCCGAATAACTAAATTAGTTATACCTATAACACGAAAAGAACCATCCTTCCATTGCT
The DNA here is from genome assembly GCA_009757365.2 of Lepidium campestre. Taxonomy (NCBI): domain Eukaryota; kingdom Viridiplantae; phylum Streptophyta; class Magnoliopsida; order Brassicales; family Brassicaceae; genus Lepidium; species Lepidium campestre. The sequence goes on along the minus strand of WJSH01001262.1, from coordinate 14,131 downwards.
CAAGCTTGAATTGAAGAAATTCTGTGTTAAATCTTTATGAATTTTTTTTGGACTTCCGAAGAGTAAGACGAAACAGAATAGCTAGGGTTGTTAGGGTTTCAGAGAATATTATATATACTATGCAGTTTTGAGTCTTGTGATCATGAGCCATTTTTTGTTTTTTTGTCAAAAAATTGGATTGACTAGGCCATGTCCGATCCATAGTCTAAAACTCACTCTCTAAAATATTTTTAATATAACTAGGGGTTATATCCGGCTACACTGGGTGTTTATTTTATATATATTTTTTTAAAAAATTGTTTTTATTATTATTGGTGAACAAATTATTTTTTCATATTTGAAATTCAAGATTATGAAGAGAAATATAATTTTTCAAAAAATAGTTATAGTATTAAAATTAGTTATAGTATTAAAGATATGTGTCCTACATATTAAATTATTTTTCTTTGCATAAAACCAATTGATTATACATTCATAGCGACATATGTGGTTGCATGCTAAACCGTTGATATCATCTTGTCTTTTAAAATTTTAAAGTGAATAGTTAATTTCTTTTTAATGAATAGNNGATCAATTTTAAATTGGCAACAACTATATTCTTGTTTATTTTCGATTTAGCTTGCAAATGATAATGTTCATATTCATTCCTCTCCTTGTTAATATTGTGAGTGCATTTATGAAATTAATGACGCTATCAATCATTTTTGTTGTATGAATCTTTTGTACTTTAAGTTAACTATTAATTACCATTCATGATAGTAACATCGGCTTCTATGGTATATAGATTAGTCAAAATAATTTTTTGGAATTAAAAAAATGTAGATAGTTTATCCAATGAGTTCTATTCCATTACAACTCTATGAAGTGACCTGCTTACAACAATGTAGCAACAATAGAGCGTTAATCAGATTAAAAGAGTATATTAATTGTATTTCTAATTCTTAAAAGTTCGATCCATTAACTTTGATATTATTTAATGTATACTTTATCAGCTAAAAATGGATATATACAAAAGAAATATTTGATGAAATAGTTAAATATATATTTATGTAATTTAGATCAACAAGGTTTGTCATTGCTAACATCAGTTTTGCTCTGTTTTTTTACTTAACTTTTGGTTTGTTTGAATTGTAATTCGAATGAACTCAGAAGCCAATAGATGTATGTGTGATCTTGATCTTTCTTATGCTTATTGTTGTAACATAACGAGAAAGCTTTTATTGTCTTTTACTCAGAATGAAGTAAAAACACTATTAACTGTTGATATATGATGCTTATCAATTATAGTCATGTGGTCTAACTCATTAAATACCTTATATGATACAATACAAGTAATGTATCGCAAGAGGAACACAAGGAAGGAAGTGTGTCAGATCTGGTTGTCCAATATCAAACGTTTCTAGATAGACAAGAAGAAAACCTTGCTGCTACTCGGATTCAGACTGCTTTTCGAGGTCATTTGGTAAGATTGTGTATCTATTTCTTATGTGATGTTCTGGAAAAATGACTCATTTTCATAAACAGCCTTGTATTAGCCTAGTACTGGAGTTCTGTAATTACCTTGTCGCTGTTTAAAGGATCAAAAACTGTGGTTGAGTAGGTCAGCTAAAGAGCTAACATGTTCTAAGGAAGTTTATGCAGAAAAAAGTTCGGATCTTTGGATCAGTCTAGGATCTTTACAGGTTTTGATCAATTGGTGTAGTTCGTTGGTGAGTTAAATAGAGGAGTTTAGCGGTTGATAATGAATATAAGTGAATGAATATCATTGATTCGAGATCACTTATGTATAACAAACTCACAAGTACCCGGTACAAGATATAAGGTATTTAATGATTTCATCAAAACTAAATCCACAGTCAAGTTCTAACTCACCACTTGGTGTCAAACTAAATCAAAGTCAAACCAATTGGATCACATGTTTCTTAGCTGCCAAATGTATTTGAATCCAACATTTATAAGATGTTTTACTATAAAAGGGTCATCAATTATTATGTCATAAATCTTATTTTACCTTTTTTCTTATTTGGTGCAATGTTTTAAAGATCTTTGTATCCTATTTCTCCATCAAAGAATGGGTTTTACTAGTTATTATATAAATGCTAATAAATTATCTCAATAACATAAATTCCAAAAGAATTTTAGAAACTATATGTAGGCTGAAATTATTCATCACAAAACTCAATCTATTGTTAATAAATTCTAAATTAATATATTCAAAAAATAAGAAGATAATTTAAATCTTCTAGATGCCTCAAAAAAATATATGAATTAATAGCTTTATCTTTTGAGAAAGTTTGAGAAAATTATATTCATCTTTATTTTTCAAGTAATTTAATAAGTTATAGTAAGATATATGGCATAAATCAAACTTTAATCTTTGAATTTATAACATAATACATCTCTTCATAAATCCATAAACTTAAAAAAAAAAATATATAGTTTACTATTTTGACATATCTAGAGGCTATGGATTTGCCTGTCAGTCGATCACTTATATATATTTTGCTTTAAATGTATAATCATTTCGTCATTCCCCTTCTATGTCCCTCTCATTGGGAAGTGTGCGACGGAAACTAAAACGTCATGACTTATGTTTTCCTGTTGCATGGATGAGAGGGTGATTAAATCAAAGACCAACACAAAATAAAATAAAAACATTCTGTTCTTAGTCCCTAAGTAAAATTCTTAAATCCCACTCAGTCACGAGGACAAATAAAATATATCATTACCAAATTTAGTGAAATTAGACAAATTAAAAAGCATGATTTGGAGTCTTGTGGTTAAGATGATTCAATTAATGATTTATGTATCAGGGGTTCGACTCATTCCCACTACAATTTGATAGATTATAAGGAAATTTTAACTAATGGACTCTACGCTATGAATCATGTCATGTTGATTCAATTGTTGACAAAAAAAATTATGATCTGGAGTATTTGCATCCTCATTTTTGTTGGTAAAAATAAAGTTTGGATAGAAAAAGTAAAGGATTATTTTTAGGACATAAGCAACAACTAACTTGTGATCAAGAGAGGATCTAGCAACAAGAATATTTGATTTGTGGATGTATAAAAGGGAGAACATTTTGTAACCTATTTCTTTTTAGGAACTTAGGGTTTACGTTGTAGAGAATGAGAAAAGCTTAGGTTGACAAAGTTCCATGTTATTTGGTTTTGTGGTGAAATAGATTTAGGTTGGTAGTTTAGGGAAGTTTATAACCAACAAAGAATTAACTTTTAGAAAAAAAAGATAATTTTTGAATAAATCTAGTTTCAGAAAAATAGTTTGTATTTGGTGCTTTATAATTGTCTTTTTCAATTGGTATCAGAGCGGTTTGCCGTTTAGTTTTTTACTTTTCAGGTGTTGATCTAGGACAAGATGGATAATTCGCACCAACTGGTTGTTGTTACAAAACCGCTGAAACTGGATCCAGAGAATTACGGGTATTAGAAAGTTTAAATCTCGTTGCATATTCAGGGTATTGATGCAGATATGTGGTTGGCAGTTGAAGAAGGTTGGGAACATCCAAAGATGAAAGTGGTGCTCTTGTGCATAAACCAAGGAAGCAATGGAGTGTTGAGGAAAAAACTGAATCTAAATGGAATGCCAGAGCTCTGTCTGCAAGATTTAGCTCATTTCACATGAATCAGTTCAAGAGAGTACAAGGGTGTACTACTGCTAAAGAAGCTTGGGACGATCTTCAGATCACGTTTAAAGGAACCAGCAATGTGAAGAGGACTCATATAGACATGTTAGCATCCAAATTCAAGACCTTGACAATGGGAAAAGATGAGTCAATTGATGAATTCAGCAGTAAGTTATGCTCAATTGCTCATGAAGCTTTCGTTTTGGGAAAAACTTACAAGGACAAGAAACTTTTGAGATGTCTCCCACCCAAGTTTCATTCTCATCGATCTGCTATTGAAGTCTCACAAAACTCATATACGATGAAGTTTGAGGATGTTGTTGGTATGCTAGAAGCTCATGAGATACAGATTTCAAAGAAGGACAATCCTGTTAAAGGCAAGAGTATTGCATTGGCAACAGAACGTGCTCCAAAGGTTCAGAATGAAGATTTAGAGGAAAAAAGTGGAATTAATTGTCAAAAGATTTATGAGGAAGGCTGAAAGAGGATAGAGAATAGATTTTCATTCCACTGTGAAATATGGACTGGAGAAATATGTTGCTAAATCTGATAAACAATGTCTTGAATGTCAAGGATATGAACACTTTAAATTAAATTGTCCTTCAGCAAGAAAGAAAATGACTATACAGTGTTGTGAGTGCAAGGGTTATTGTCACACAAAGAATGAATGTATCTCAAAGCAAAGTGGTAAATCTGCAATGACAACATGGAATAATAGTGAAAGCAATGATGAACAGGAGACAGATGTGTTGAACAACTTTGTAGCTCAGTTGGGTATTGTCGAAATTAAGGATAACAACATTCAGATAGATGACGAGGAAGCAGTTGTAGAGGAACAAGAATCTAATGATGAATTGGATATGACGACAAAATACCAGATGAGTATCTTAGTAACTTCGTTGATAGATACTCAAACAGAAAACAAGAGACTGAAAGTCGAGAAACATGTTGTCGATGAGCTGCAACAAGCTCAAAAGGAACTCATGGTTGTCAAGGCCCAAAACGTCGAACTCGAAAGCAAATTAATTGAGCAATTAAAACATATCAAGATGTTGCCAAAAGGAAAAAATGATTTGGACTATCTTTTGACTGTTGGAAAAACATATAATGCCAATTGGGGTCTTGGTTATTAAGGAAAAGGGTCCGGAGAAATGAAGTTTGTTAAAGCCACAAATACTTGTGAGAGTATTGAAACACCTAAGCTTGTTTAACAAAATGAATTCCAACAGTTTCAACATCAGCGTGATGGTCTAGGCTGGAGACAACATAAGCCAACTTTCAATGATAAAAGGTGGAATAGACATGTCGAATGTTGGTACTGTGGAAAGGAAGGGCATATAAGGTATCAATGTTACAGACTTCAGTCTAGAGTTCAAAAAATATGGAAGCAACAGAAGTTCACGTTCAATGGCAAAAACAAAAATCAGATATGGGTTTAGAGGGCAGATTTGTACTGCATGATGGCATTCACAGCTGAGAATTGTGACCATGGAACATTACACTGTAACTTGTATTTTGAAAACGGGTGTTTAAGGCACATGACTGGTGAACAATCTTCTCTTCAAAAGATATAAAATGTGGCAAGTGGAAAGGTGACTTTCGGTGATGGTGCAAAAGGCAGAATTCGTGGTAAGGAAGTCATAGGCAGTGCAACGAAACCTGAACTAACTGATATTTTCCTTATTGATGGTTTGAAAGCAAATTTAATAAGCATCAGTCAGTTGTGTGACACTGGTTTGAAAGTTACTTTCAGAACAACAGATTGTCAGGCAGTAGATGGGAAGGGATGTGTTTAGCTTGAGGGTGTTCGTACAGGAAATGATTGTTATATGTGGGTTCCCGGTTCTCAATGTATGGTTGTTGACTCTGAATCTGAAACTCAGATTTTGCATCTACGTTTGGGTCACATGAATTTTTGCACCATGGCAGACTTATCAAATAAGGAGATTGTGAGGGGTCTACGAAAGATAGAGAAGAATCAGCAATTCGTATGTGGTCCTTGTAGCATGGGTAAGCAAGTGAAGACAAAACACAAGTCAGTTCCATATATAAAATCCAAGAAGTTGTTAGAGTTGGTCCATATGGATCTCAAGGGCCAATTCAGGTTGAGAGTATAGCATGCAAACATTATATCTTGGTGATTGTTGATGACTTCAGCAAATATACATGGGTTCGGTTTCTTCGCGAAAAGAGTGATTCTTTAGATAGCTTCAAGATCTTGGTTCTACAACTGAAGAATTAGAGGAAAGGCAATCAGAAATGATCATGGTGGTGAATTTGAGAATGATCAATTCAAGCGATTCTGCTCAGAACAAGGTATTTAGCATCAGTACTCAGCTCTAAGAACACCTCAGCAGAATGAAGTAGTTGAACGAAAAAGCAGGAAATTGCATGAAATGGCTAGGTTAATGTTATATGGTAGTAAAGCTGCCAAATACTTCTGGGCGAAAGTGGTTAATACATCTTGCTACATTATCAATTAGGTATACATGCGAAAAGGTACTTCTAAGACTTCCTATGAGTTATGGAAGGGAAAAACTCCTATTGTGCACTACTTTCATGTCTTTAGTTGTATCTATTATATCTTGAATGACAAGGATCAACTTGGAAAGTTTGATACACGGAGTGATGAAGGGATGTTTCTTGGATATTCTGGCACCATTACTGCCTATAGAGTATTTAATCATCAAACATTGACAGTTCAAGAAACAGTGAATGTCGTATTTGATGATTCATCTACAATCCGATTAACTCTTCAGTAGTTAGATGAAAGAGTTGAGCCTCAATAGCCGGTAGCTTCCATGTATGGATCTGATTCCTCGGCTCTGGATACTGTTCCAGCGAAGGTTCATATGGAATTACACCTCCACTGATGTTATAGGCGAGATTCAAGGGGGGAGAATCATGAGAGGAAAGCATATTGACTTTAAATAGCTTGCTGAAAACGTGGCTTTTATAGCATACATGGCTCAGATACAAGAGGTTGTTAAGTCTATTGAATTTGTCTATTTTGTGTCAAAAATTGAACCAAAGACTTACAATGAAGCTTTACTTGATTGCATCAATGCAAGAGGAGCTTGAAAACTTCTCAATGCTAAATGTTTGGAATCATGTACCACGTCCAAAACATGTTAATGTGGTTGGAACCAAGTGGATCTTCAAGAACATAATTGATAAAGAAGGGAATGTTGTTAGAAACAAGTCTCGATTGGTTTCACAAGGGTATTCTCAGGTTGAAGGGATTGATTTTGAAGAAACGTTTGCTCTAGTGGCTCGATTGGAGTCTATCAGGTTCCTGTTTAGAATGGCTTGTAACATGGGTTTTAAGTTGTATCAGATGGATGTTAAAGCGCATTTTTGAATGGTTATCTTCAAGAGAAAGTCTACGTTGAGCAACCAAAAGGGTTTGAAGATCCCAAGCATCCAAATTACGTGTACGAGTTGAACAAAAATCTGTATGGTCTTAAACAGGCTCCAAGGGCATGATATGAACGTCTAACCACCTTCCTGATCAAAAATGGATATACACGTGGGAGTGTAGACAAGACACTGTTTATCTCAAATAGTAAAGAAGGTTTTTTGGTTGTTCTAATCTATGTGTATGACATTGTGTTTGGTTCAACAGATCAACAGATGGTTGATAAGTTTGTTGAGGTTATGACACAAGAATTTGAGATGAGTATGAATGGAGAAGTCACTTATTTTCTCGGTTTACAAGTTAAATAGACAAATGAGGGTATTTTAGTGAACCAAAGCACTAATGCAAAGAATCTGATTCAGAAGTTTGGTATGGAAACCAGCAAAGCATCCAAAATACCTATGAGAACAAATGAAAAGCTAACAAAAAATGAATCAAGCAAAGCTGTAAAGGCAACAACTTACAAAAGTTTGATAAGGGATTTTTTGTATCTCACTGAAAGTATACCAGATCTCTGTTTTACAGTAGAAGTGTGTGCCAAGTATCAATCAAATCTGAAAGAGAGTCATCTGCAAGTTGTAAAACGTGTGCTGGAATATGTCAACGGGACACAAAATCTTGGGATATTCTACACAAAGGATACAACAACGAATTTGACACTATGACGCATATTGGGCTGGTTCTCTTGATGATAGAAAGAGCACAAGTGGTGGATGTTTCTTCATGGGAAATAATCTGATAGCATGGCTCAGCAAGAAGCAGAACTACGTGTTATTTTCAACAACAGAGGCTGAATACATAGCTTTAGGTAGCTGTTGTACTCAACTTTTGTGGATAAAACAGATGTTTGTTGACTACGGTATTGTTCCTGAACCTATGATTGTTCAGTGTGATAATCAAAGTGCGATTAGCATAGCTAAGAATCATGTTCAACCTTCACATACTAAGCATATAGATACACATCATCATTTTATTCATGAACTTGTTGAGGAGAAACTGGTTACAATTGATTATGTGAACATTGAATCTCAATTAGCTGATTTATTTACAAAACCTTTAGCTGATTTATTTACAAAACCTCTTGCTTTCAATCGTTTTGTTAAGTAAAGAATGGCTATTGGAATTTGTGAATACTAAACGTTGTTTAAAGTGTTTTATTGAGCTGATTTGTAACAGGAGTTTGATTCTAAAGAGCGATGACATGTTTCTGAAAGATGTAGACATATATCAGTTTTGATTGACAAAGTGGGAAATAGTTGCATGTCATGCCGTCTCAAGTGAATCTCTGTTTTGAATCATTAAATGTTAGGAGAATAAGGTCAAAGAGCTGAGGAGAGCAAACATGAATAATTTGAGAAGTCAAGTGATACTTTTCATATTAAGATCAGCATAATAATGTGATTTTTGAGCCAGAGATTGAAAAGTCAAGTGATATCTCTGATTCCACCATCTCTTATGTGTTTTTAAAAAGAAAAATAAAAAAGGAACACACATAGTGCAATCTAAAGGAAATTTTGTGACTCTCCAAAAGAAATTCTAGATGCCTGAACCTTTTAATGAGATTCTTTGCTTAGCTACAAGCTTAAGATGAAGACATGCCAGTGTGAAAGTCTAACCACAAACATCTTGGTTATGATCGTATGTCTCAAGGAGTAGGAATGTGATGTATTATGCATCTTCTATGACTTTTTGTTGTTTATCAGTCTTAATGGAAGGTATGTTTGAAATTTCATTATTTTTGTGTAAATCTACTTTTTAATTCACAGAACTTTCTTTGTGTTCACATAATCATGCATAATTCTGGGTCTCTCACAAGTTTGCTTGATAAACAGACGTCTGTTGAAAAACAAAATCTTGTTTAATTCATCTTTGATTAAGTTGGCATTTGATTGTTATGACTCTTGATTGTGCTTTTGTATCTTGGTACACTAATGGGTTAATCCTAGCGATTATATATAAACTTGTTTGTTTTTGTCTTGATGTGCACTCAAGCAGGGGGAGATGATAGTTTGGCTCTAGCTGGACTAGATGTCTGATTATGGGGGGAAAACAATTTAGGAGGAGCACACAACAGAATTTGTACACTACATGAACACGATTGCTCAAGATGCACATCCAGCCAAAAAGGGGGAGATTGAAGATGCTGCTGAAACAGAAAGTTGTTGTTGAAACATGAAGATGTTGCTGAAACAGGAAGTTGTTTATGTCACGTGCAAGTCACATGAGGCGTAGAGGTGAAGTTACATGAGTATCACATGCTTTGTTAATTAATGAAGTCACGTATATATCACATAAGGCGTGGAGATCAAGTTGCTAACAAAATTGTAATAAGATCATGTTGATAAGAAAATAAGAATGATCAAGAGAGAATCTAACAACAAGAAGATTTGATTTGTGGATGTATAAAAGGGAGAACGTTTTGTAACATATTTATTTTTAGGAACTTAGGGTTTAAGTTGGAGAGAATGAGAAAAGCTTAGGTTGACAAAGTTCGGTGCTATTTGGTTTTGTGGTGAAATAGATTTAGGTTGGTAGCTTAGGGAGTTTAAAACCAACAAAGAATTAACTTTTGGAAGAAAATATAATTTTTGAATAAATCTACTTTCAGAATTTTTTTTTTTTTTTGGTGCTTTATAATTGTCTTTTTCACACAAGACCTCGATTATTCATACCCTAACGATCCCTTTTCCAGCTAATTGATACAACAAAAGACACGAGTTAATTAGTATTTAAGTTTTGGAGATTACAGTTAATGAACCCTAAAACATACAACGAAACTAACCGTCCTTCCATTGCTCAAGCTTGAACTGATGATGAAATTCTGTGTGTTCCTATTAAATCTTTATGAATCTCTTTTATACTTCCGAACGAGTAAGGCAAAACATAAGAACTAGGGTTGTTAGGGTTTCAGAGCATAATATATTATGAACAATTTAAAGTTTTATCACATCACCTCATGGGCCGAAATCAAAGAATCATTATCTACAATTTTGTACCAATAAAATTGAATCATGTATATGGATGATGTATTTATTTTGTCAATAGACCTAGTGGCGTTTTATCCCACTCCATGAAGGGGTTTCGATCCTTGGTGCCTAGATGATTTGTAAAGAGAGCATTACCACTAACCCACATGTCCTTGATGCCTTGACGATGTATTTTTAAATACAAAAAAATCACCTGTTATTAGTTAAAAAAATAAGAATATATTGGATTCTTTGACAATGGATTTTGATGTATTTGATAACTTTTTTATGATTAATCGAAATTAGATATGTTTCATCGGTAGTATGATATCATAACCCAATTTATCTTCCTCGTCTCTCTTTGAAGTCCCTCTCTTCCTCTATGGCTAACTCGCTTCTCACCTGCTCGTGTTCGTATTGTCAACCAAAGAAAAGCTAGGTTCTCTTTTTCCCCAAATCGTTTGTTTCCTTCTTTGTTTTCTACTAAGCATTTTGTAATTCTAATGCGTTCGGGCCGTCACTGTATCTGAAGTTCAATAGGGTTTCGTCTTACCATCTTTGGTTATGGCAAATTTGGAAAAATCTCGTTTTACGGATTTTTCTATACACTACAAGAAAACATATCGTATTCTGACTGGCAATGCCGTCAAAAAATGGTTGGAATATGCACTTTTCCGACAAAAAAATTGCGTCGGTTGGGTGTGGTTCGAATCATAAATCCCGTCAGAAATGGTCAGAGTATGCATGTTGGAACCTATCGAAAAGATAACAGTCAGAACCCGTCGAGTAAACAACCGTCAGAACCGGTTAGAGGTAACATCGTCGGAACCCATCAGAAAATAAGAATCGTCGAAACCAGTCAGAGATAACACCATCGGATCCCATCGGAAAAAAAAATCGTCGGAACCGGTCGGGCTTGTGTACCGTCGTAACCGGTCGGAAATATTTGACAGTCTCCAACAGTTTTTATTTTTTAATTCATTGATTAATTTATTTATATAATCAAAAATTTTAAAAAAACATTTAATTTGAAAATGTATTTTAATAAATAATAATTACAATAAAATTTTTTTAATAAATATAAAAAAAAAAGTTAAAATCCTACACTAAGTCCCTGGGTCATGAGTTTCCTACCTTTGGAATGAAGGGAAATATTTGAGTATTTCCCCGAATCTGGCCATCTTCTCCACATGTTTCTGGTGCCTCGCCTCATATGAGCGAAGTATAGCTTGGGTCTGTTGAAGGGCTTTGACGGTCTCCTTTTGTTGGATCTCCATTTGCTCCGTTTTAGCATGAAGTTCCGTCAGCTTATGTTGCTCAGGCTGAGAAAGACCTACTCCTTGACTCGGGTTAAACCGAGAAGGTAACCCATCCGCCGTCACTAGTTTTCTGAGCCCAAACCATCATCGTTGTTATACGGAGTTTCCTGAAAATATAAATTATGTTAAGGTAAAGACTTTTGCATTAGATAACTTCAAAAAATATTATTTGAATTAATTTATACCTCTACCACGATGCGGTTGATATCCTCTCAAGATACCACGACTAAAGGATCCATTAGGTTTAAGGACTCCACATGTATATATTAGTTAGGCTCATTTGCTTCAATTATTTTGATTAGAGATTTAAAAATGTCGATGACCCATTAAGTTTAAAGTTTCCTCAATCTTCAGAGAAACGCCTATAACTATGTAACCCCTTGCTCATGATTGGGTATTCGGATACCCGTTCAGGTTCGGGTCGAATCCATTCGGGTTTTGGGTTTTTGTTTCCATTGATTTAGGACCCATTCGGGTATTTTTAGTTTTTGGATTGGGTTCAGTACAAGTCTAGATCGGGTTCGGATAATTTTATCTAAAGTTTTATAAAAATTCAAAATTAGTAAAATTTTAATAAAAAAAAAATCTAAAATAGCCAAAATTTAATAAAAATATATCAAGTACCCATTCGTTCTTGATTCGGTTTCGATTCCTCTTATTTTGGATCAGTTTTGGTTCGGGTTTCGAATATCGGATTTTATGCCTAGGCATACCATTGCTTCTAATAAATCAGAGAGACTTGAAAGAAAAATTGATGAAAGCTTCTTATGAGAGTTACACAAAAACCCTAGAAGGAGTACCTCTAAAGCCCTAGCCGTCTTGACAGAGAATCTTAGCGTCTAGGTTGCCCTAACCGTTGTTGAGTTTTTCTCATACGTGTAGGAAATCTTGTAGCGTCAACTTCGAGTTATGTGCAAGTAGAGATCTAAACCTTAATTCAATTCGACATCTGGATCTATTGATCCAACGATTCTCCACCACCACCTCTCATCTTTCTACCAACCATCACATATTCGATAGATTCATTTTAAGATCTCCTCTTATCTCTATCCGTTGCGCCCTACTACATCACCTTGGTATCAAAACTTCCACAAGTTCTCTTATCAAACCTATTTATTCGTTGAACCCCTACAACAACTGCTATCAGAGAGATTTGTGTCATCCTATCCAGAGCCACGAGATTGGCTTCTACTGCCCGATCTTTGATCTGCCGCCGTCATTGTTACTTTATCCAAACGTCGGCTACAACCCTCTAGAAGGTAACCAACCAT
>WJSH01001258.1:450-10661 GCA_009757365.2 Lepidium campestre | reverse complement strand
CTAATAACATTTAATGAATCATAATTATCAAATTATTTATGATATTAAATCATCCATATTTTTAATAAATGACATGTAATATCAAATTATTTTTATATTTTATTAAATGAACCATTTTTTTTACGAAGTGACCCGTTATTATTAAATAACATATATTATCAAATACATGTAATGAACGAATGTCAATAACCTATACTTTTATTATTGAATATCAAACATAACTATACAAACACCAAATGATTATATGATAATTATTTTATATTCCTTTTATATTAATAGCTTTTTGGTTTTGTTAAAACTTTATGACCTGTATTCACTTACATCTCATAAATGCTCATAAATAAAATATATACAGTAAAACATATATTTTTTTGTGAAATATCAATTTTATTCTGACCCTTTTTCATCTAAAATATTTTTGTCGTATTACTATTTTTTATTTACCAACGATAACTAAATTTAAAATAAAAATATGAGCATAATAATTAAATAAAATCATATAAATATATACATTTTATTACTATCTTATTTTTTCCTAAATAATTTATTCTCATAAATATTTTGTTTGTAATATGTGTTCCGTTATGATTTATATATGTTCATAAATTAAAATTATATTTCATAGATTAATATTATAAATAGTATATGTATATGTATAAAGAAAACAAATGCATTGAAAAATAAATCCCCAAATCCTCCATGAACCCTAATTCTCTGTTTTCCCAAATCCATAATATTCTCCAAATCTCAAAAGCTCGAAATGGTTTGATCATACATAATGGTTTTCAACTCTCTCTCTCTCTCTCTCTCTCCATATTTTTCGACATCAAGAATCCAATGGCTTCTCATCCTTCAACTCTCCTCTCTCCCATTTTTTTATAAACGCGACTCTCATGTCTTCTTCTTATTCTCTCTTTGAAACTAAAACCAAAATAAAAGACATAGGTTCAAAATATGTAGAGTGAGAATTCAAAGACGAAATTAGGGTTTTGAATGCATTCATTTTTTTCAAACTTTTGATCACTGGATTTTCTGATTAAACGGCGGACAAAAAGACGGTTCTGGATGTTAGATGTTGACATATCTCACATCGGAAATTGAGATAAATTATGCGTTTTCAACTCAAAACTAATTGCCAATAAGTGGATTAGCCCTTAGATCATACATATTAAGTCAGAGTGACCCCAACTTCCAATGTGGGGTATGTCACCATGTAACATACCCCTTCGAGATGATAGGTGATATAACCTAACATTTCAAATCATCACAACATACGCATTATCATCATGCAAAATTTAGAGTTTTAATAGAAGTCAACTAAAAATACATTATTTAATCTGAAATAGTGATAGTTGGTTGTTTGATTTGAGATTTTTGGTAAGTGTGGTGTTTGATTGATTTTTTCAAAAATATACTACTCCTTTATAAGAAACGCTATAAAATCAAACAAAAAATATTAAATGAAAGAGGATACTCAACGAAAACTATCTTTAGTTTAAGAAAAAATAATTTTAAATTTTACTTGGAATCCTTCAATTAAGGAAGGTAGGGTTTATGGTTTATTTTATATTGTTTTATAAGCTTGTTTTCTTTTTAGGTCGAAAAAGTGGCAAGCCCCTCATATTATTAAAACAAAAATGACAAAACTACAATCTAAAATTTCTTGGACACGCAGGTCCATTAACATCAAAAAACAAAGAAGGATCAATCCAATCAGGTTTCTCCTCAAAACTATAGAAACCTAGAGGTAACGAGAAAGCATAATTGGCTAATTCATCAACAAGAGAATTAGCTTTCCTATACACATGAGAAATACAGACAATCTAGTCCCTAGAGAGTAAGCCATAGCGCAAGTATACTAGGAAAGATAGTGGATGAGTATCATTGGTCCCTATCTTAATAAAATTCACCACTAACTTCGAATCCACTTCAAGTTCAACCGCATGAATTGGAGATTCCAAGCAGTATAATGGTCGTAGTAGACACCCCAAAGTTCAGCTAGAGGAACATAACAAATCCCCAGCTTCACCGCAAAACCCCCCACACCAATCACCATCACAATTGCGTAAGACTTCACCAGTTGTAGCTAAGCCAGGATTACCATGAGAAGCACCATCAGTATTAAGTTTAATCCAACCATCGCTTGGAGCCATCCAGTTAATCATTCGAGTTTCAACGATCGCCGGAGAAGACACTCTCACTAACTTAGAATGCGCTTCAATCACCTCTTTTGCCTCATCCTTAATAAATTGTGTTTTATCTCTGCAACAAAGTGTATAGCCAAACACGTTCGCGCATCTCCACTTCCAAGCCCAACATCAACTGATCGCAAAAAGAGTGGACCATCGAATACCCGCAACATTATCATGAAGACCCAGGTTCTCATATAACCATTCCAAGAGTGTTAATGAGAAGAAACGAGCATGTATTTGTAATGGAACAAGTCTCTTCCAAATACCTTCCATCGCAAAGCAATCTCTAAGAATGTGCATAGTTGTTTCGAAGTCATTTCTACACACTTGGCAAACTGCAAAATCCCCAATATGATGTCATACTCGTTAAACACTAGTCATTATCACTTGATTAGTCACCAACCAAATAAAATTCAGAGCTCTTGCGGGAGCAATAACTCTCCAAATCCTTCGCCAAAAGTTCTGCATATACTGCTCAGACTCCAAGGCTTTCATGGAAAAATAATACGTAGTGCTTACTGAAAAAGCACCATCAGGACTATGACACCATGAGATCCTATCGCAAGCTCCAGTGATGTTGTTAAGAACAATTTTCATCAATTCTAATCGCTTAAATTCGGGAAGAAATTAATCAATAATATCAAAATCCCACAGATCACACGCCTTCAAAGAAAAAACAGAGTCTGGAATCTACAACTAGTACAGTTAAAACCATTAAGCCATATATCCTTCCAAAACTCAACTGTTTTATTGTCACCTAGAACCCAGCTCAACCCTGGGATCACTACCTCTCGAAGACCTATAGCAACACTAGCCCAAGTTGATAATCAAGAACCTTTCACCACTAGCCAAGATGTGTCATGAATCTCTCTAACTTTGTATTTACTCTACAAAATACAGGCCCATAAGTTTGTCTTATCGTGTAACAAACGCCAACCTAACTTAGAAAGAAGAGCTTTATTCATAGGTTGTAATCGACGAATACCTAAACCACCACAATCTTTTGGTCTGTAAACACGATCCCATGACAAAAGATGTAGAGTTTTCTTCGTAGCAGTTGAACCCCACACAAAAGAACGAGTCAAACTTTCCAATTTACTCAACGTGTGTTTTTGGCAAAGCAATCGTATTCATCGAATGTATGGGAATCGATGAAAGGATTACCTTTGAAAGAGCCACTTTTTAAGTCATACTAAGAAACCGACCCTTCTGGCCCAAAAGACGAGAAGACACTTTCTCAATAACACCACTAAACGTTTCCTTGTTAATTCTTTTTTGCAAAACCGGCATGCCAAGATACTTACCCAAATCAAGAGTTTTTGTATACCACTCTCTGCATTAATCTTATCAGCTAAATCTCGATGAACATTATGCGAGAAAAAGATTTTTGACTTCTCAACACTCACTTTCTCACCAGACAAAGTGCATAATTTATGCAGGACCTGATGAATACGCGCACTTGCGCAACCGAAGCGTCAACAAATAATAAAATCATCAGTGAAGCACACATGAGAAAGGGAAGGACCACCACATGACATGCATATTGGTTTCCAAGACTTAGAGGCAACCGCAAACTTGATAAGGTGATAAAGGAACGCCTTGTTGGAGACCACGCTGAGGCTTAAAAGGGTCGGTCTTCTCTCCATTCCATAATATTGTCATCGAGGGATCCGTAACACAATTCATTATCCAAGTACGCCAACTCTCGGGCAACCCTGCAGCTTGGAGTGAATCTTCTAAGAAATCCATTCTTATACGATCATAAGCCTTTTCCAAATCCAACTTAAGAAGCATCCAACCTTTTTTACCTTTCTTTTTTCTCATAAAATGGACAACTTCTTGCACATTAACAATATTGTCAATGCTAAGATGCCCAAGAAGAAAGCTTGATTGAGCATGACCAATCAACTTTGGCATAATGATCTTTAAGCGCATACCATCATCTTCGTAATGAGTAACTGGCCTAAACTGTATAATTCTCTCTAGTTTCTCAACCTTGGTGATGAGTACTAAGAGAGCATCATTCATCCCAACTGACAAAGAATTCGACTCAAAGAACTCAAGCACATAACGACACATCGAAAGATCCACTGTATCCTAGCAGTGTTGGCAAAAAATTGGTTGAAAGCCATCCGTCCCAGAAGCCTTGAAAAAATCCATACGACGTGCAGCCCTTTCCACTTCATGCGACGTGAAGGACTTATTTAACTTGTCAAAATCACCAAATAAGAAAGGAAGAAAGCCTATAGACGGAAGACAATCAACTATAGGAACAATATCATTCGTGGAATATAAATTATGATAATACTGAACCGCCATGTCCTCTAGCTCTTTCTTATCCGATATCCACATACCATTAGCATTCTTCAACAATTCAATTTAGTTTTTCCTTCGCCTAATAATTGTTGGTGTATGAAAGAACCTTGTATTTCTATCACTAAGAGCCACCCATTTCTCTCTTAATTTTTGAAACCAAAGAACCTCCTCTTGTGAAAGCACAATGTCTAACTCCTTTAACAAAATCTCCTTTCGTGCAAGTAAAGCATCAGATTGACTAATACCCAAGCAGTCTTGAACTTGCTGAATTTCGGTCATGAGGCTATCTTTCTTGCACTCCAAGTGACCGAATACTTCTCGATGATTTATATATATTCATAAAATACAAATATATCTCATAAATTAATATTATAAATATTATATGTATAAAGAAAACTAATGCACTCAAACATATAATTGTTTACGTAATATGAATTTTTTTGTAATATATATGGTCATTTAAAGGTTTTATCGTATTATTATGTGTTTAAAATTATATCTATGTTTGTATATAATATGAGCATATTTTATATACATAACTTTCATATGTTGAGCAATTTATGTTTATTTTCAAAAATTTAAAACATAACAAATGTAGAAAAAATTTAAAAGATTTCATAAATTTTTGAGATCTGGTCATTTAATTTATTCTCAAAAAATATGATAAATAAAATAGAAGTGTAATTAATAATTAAAATATATAAAGCCTTCTATAGTAGATGTGATTAGTTATTAATTATTATATAATAAAAATTGGATTTGAGTTAAAGTCTTCTGAGTCTAGTGGTTAAATGTTTCAGCTAATAATTTATGCATTTGGAGTTCGACTCCACCATACTACATGTGGTAGTTAATAATGGGTTTTAGGAATGTGTTTGTGTCGTGAATAAGACATTATCGATCTAATTGTACAATTGTGGACAAAAAAGAAGATTTGATCCAACTCAATTTATTGGATGATCATAAATATGTGTTGACAAAGTTACCTTTCATTATAATCTTTTTTTGTTTTTAAAATTTTCAATTTCTAATGGCATAAGTTGTAGAGAGTTTCATCATACTGGTTTTTGAATTTTTGTGGATAATATTTTCAAATCTACCTTCCATTTTTCTCTCAACAACCTGGTTTTAGCACCAAAAATAGAAATTTCCAAAACCACTATCACTTTTTCGAGCTGATTTCCACTTCTTCTCCGGTTAAAATCAAGGTAAATTGTCTCATGTTATGGTTTTATGGTCACATTTTCCTTTTTTCTTACTTTCAAGATGAAAAAAGCAGTTTTTGTTTTTCTCACTTATGACAAGTGAAGAACCGTTTTCAATAAATGAAGCAGATCTTGATGTCCCATTATGTATCTTCTAGCTAAAGGTGGGTGGTACATGAATATTTAATGGCTAACTTCCTTATGTTTTTTACAGTTGAGAATCTACTTATTAAGTACCTTTTCACGGAAAGTAATTCTTGGTGGGGACCTTCTGAAGAAGAATATAGCTCTTCAACTGTTGTTGAGAACCTTCTCACGCTAAGTGAAGATCATTTTTCTCACTTTAAGTGAAGATCTGTTTTTCTCACTCTAAGTGAAGAACCCTATTCTCACTCTAAGTGAATATCTGTTTTCTCACTCTAAGTGAAGACCTCTTTATCTCCTGTGTTGGATTTAGACCCACACTGTGAAGAACAAATCATTACTATCTGTTGAAGGTTGTCAAGAATCGCACAAATCATGTCTCGTATACCTTGGAGTGAAAAAGGGAAAGGCATTGATAGATCTGGTCAAAATTCATATTCTATCAAGATTTTGGTCCTAAGGTTTGACAACTCGGCGCTGATACAGAAACATAGTCTGACCCTTTTTGGAAGAGTTACCAACATTGATCTCCAACGGATATGGTCACTTATTCCATTCTTTTCAGAACATTGGCGAACTTTAACAAAAGCAACTGGTGCCGAGCTGGGACAAGGGAAGTTTTAGTTCCAATTTTCTACGGAGGTTGACTTACAATTGGTCCTTCAAAACCAACCATACCACTTCGCTAGGTGTATGATTATACTTGAAAGATTGGAAGCTACTACTGATATTGATTTTCCCTCAAAAATCCCGTTTTGGGTAAGGGTTCAAGGAATTCTGGTCTATCTGTGGTCCACATAAACTTTAACTAGCATAGGAAATGGACTTGGAGAATGACTGCTACATCCTTTCGGGTTGAGATTATGCTGAACGGACTGAAACCTCTGGTAAGTGACTTACCTGTTGAGTTTGCCATATGAGAAGCCGTTACAGCCCACTTGGTGTACGAGAAAGTTGGCAGACATTGTTCTAAATGTATGAGACTAGACCATGAGCTGAAGGACTGCCTGCAAAACATGAGTTCTCAGGAACACACTATAGCTTTCAACAGAGACATTTCCTCGCAATCAAGAAGAACATCCCCATACAGTTTATATCGAAGAGATGATGTTCACTTCTCTGGAAAAATTCCACCCTCCAGCCGCCATAGGACTTCATCCGATAATTTGTCAAGAACTCATATTTTTGCCTATTATCCTTACCAAATGAGAGAAACCATTAATACGTCTGTCACTTTTAGACATGAGTATTCTCGGGACCACTCCCAAAGATCTGAAACAACGTGAAGACAATTTGATCAAATGAGAGGTGTTCATAGACAGAATGATCCACCTAGACCCCCTGTATGGAAACCTATCTCAAAGAACAATTTACCAGATATCCCTCAGGGCAAAGATAGAAATGATGATAGTGAGACCCCAAGAGCTCGTCGTCCTCCTCTTAAAAGGGAATCAGTATCCCAACTAGAGTTCAATGAACTCCCAGCTCAAGCCATGAACTCAGCCAGGAATGAATTTGTGATGTTATGATTCAATATTCTTCTGTAGCTGACCCAAACGAGAGTGCATCGAGGAGAGAACAATTTAGAAAAGCTGAAGAGGAAGGACAGATTGAACCTGCTACAGCCAATATAGTGAAACCTTCTCTGATTAACGATGCAACACTTGAAGATATCCAGAGATCGCCAAGTATTGAGCGTAGACTCCATGTGTCATAGCGTCTTGGCCCACTTATTAATGAGGAAAGTGAAGCTCATTCACCTCTTTTGAAACAACTGATTCACAAAAAACCAGGTAGGCCAGCTGGAAAGAAGAAAATAAATATCATCCCAAATTTTCTACTAGGATCATGCAGCAGGAAAAGGAAAACATTAAATCCCAGAATCTCTCCTATAAGGAAGTTATATCCAGATCAATCAGCACAAGTAGATATGCCTATCCCAGCTAACCAATCTACCGCTACACAGAACAATCAAGGGAATAAGAAAGTGAATGGCAGAGTCCCTGAAACTGCTTAATCTAGCCAACCTCCTAATATCCCTATAATTCATGCGGTTAGAAAGAAAAAGATGGATTTTCCAAATCCATCTACTCATGTTTCTTAACTACATTGAGTTGGAACTGTCAAGGTTTAGGAAACCCCTTGACAATTCGACGTCTAAAGGAAGTGCATAAAGGAGCTTCCCCAGACATAATTTTCCTTATGGAGACTAAAAATCAAGACTCAATGGTGATCAAAACAGTGTAACCTCTAGGATATGCAAATCAGTTCTGAGTTTCCCCTCATGGTCATGGGGGAGGTGGTCTTCTTCTTCTATGGAAAGTTGATGTTCAGCTAACCATCACATACTCTTACCACAACCTCATTGATACAAGAATAATCCATGAAGACAAAACATTCTACCTATCTTTCATCTATGGCCACAATGATAAAATTCTGAGATGTATGTTATGGATTAACCTAAAGGAGACAGCAAGGCTGAGAAACTCACCATGGTTGCTCATGAGTGACTTTAATGATATCACATATAGCTCTGAAAAATCAAGTGGAGTTGCGAGATCAGAAGCATCATTCTCAGAATTTAGATCCTTATACTATGAGTGTGACTTGATGGATGTTAAGCATACATGTAACCCTCTCTCTTGGAGAGGCATAAGGCAAAACCAGGTTATTTGGTGCAGAATGGATCGTGCAATAGCTGACACCTCCTGGTTAGATCTTTTTCCAGCAAGTCTATGTGAGTATTTGTGGTTTGAGGCATCTGATCATAAGCCCTTGATCACCCTCATCAATCCTGAAAGGAAAAAGAAGAATTGCTCATTCATGTTCGACAGAAGACTGAAAGGAAACCCAGAAATAAAGAATATTGTGGACTCAGTTTGGCTAAACAATTCCAGTTGCTCAGTGCAAAATAGACTCAAGAAGATTCGCAACTCGATAAAGAAAAACTAGCCTTGGAAGAGGCAATGTCAAGTGATCAGGTTAACTTCCACTTAATCCAAAAGATCAACTTAAGACTGGAAAGTGCTTATAGAGATGAGGAATCATACTGACGACAAAGAAGTAGAGTCAATTGGTTATCCTTAGGAGAAAGGAATACAAAATATTTTCATGCTTCTACCAAGTCACGAGGAGTACAAAATCGTTTTGCAGTTATTAAAGACAAAAATGGTACAATAGTGTATAAAGAGGAGAGTATAACAAGAGTTATTACTGATTACTTTGATGAACTCTTCATTTCTCATGCCACAGGGAATAGTGCAGCTATCCTTTATGCTATAAACAACTCCATTACTGATGTTGACAATGAGTTGCTGACAAAGGATGTTTCAAATAAGGAAGTAAAGAATGTTATCTTCAATATACACCCGGATAAGGCCCCCCATACCAGATGGTTTCTCAGCGGGCTTCTTCCAAACACAGTAGACCACTATGAGTGATGTTATTACTAAGGAAATCCATTCCTTTTTCTTGACAGGGTTGCTGCATCCTACAGTCAATGAAACATTTGTCAGGTTAATACCTAAGTGTCAAGAACCTATAAAGATATCCGAGTACCGACCTATTGCTTTATGGAACACAATATATAAGATTATTGCAAATATTCTGGCCTAGAGAATGGGGCCGTTGTTGTCTAAGGTAATATCAGATAATCAATCTGCTTTTGTTCCAAATCGAGCTATTTCGGACAATGTGTTAATCACACATGAAGTCTTACACTACCTGAAGACCTCTCAAGCAAAGAAACATTGTTATGTTGCCATTAAAACTGATATGTGTAAGGCATATGATCGCCTAAAATAGAGCTTCATAGAAGAGGTTATGAGGAAAATGGGTTTTGTGAAAAATGGGTTACCTGGATATTACAATGTGTATCTTCAGTCTCTTATTCTTTCTTGATAAATGGATAAGCCATGGGACAAGTCAAACCTCACCGTGGAATTAGACAAGGGGATCCTCTATCCCCTTATCTATTCATTATTTGCAGTCAAGTCCTCTCCCAAAAAGCTCAAGATGAAGGTTCTCTTTCATGAATCAAACTCAGCAGAGAAGGCCCTAAAGTCAATCACCTTTTATTCGCACACGACACCATGTTTTTCTGTAAAGGAAACCAAAGAAATCTAATAAAACTGACTAAAATTCTACACCTATATGAAGCAGCATCAGGGCAATGCATTAATAAACAGAAGTCTGCCATCACTTTTTCTCGTAAAACACCACAAGCAATGAAAGAAAGAATCAAAATTGCAGTTCAAATCAATTTTGAAGGCGGTATGGGCAAATACTTGGGTTTCTCAGAGCATTTTGAAAGGAGAAAAAAAGATATATTTGCTACCATCATTGATAGAATCAA
>WJSH01001257.1:137538-151989 GCA_009757365.2 Lepidium campestre | reverse complement strand
CTCCATGTAGAAGTAGTATTGTGACCCGAGTTTTATCTGTTTCATATCAAACTTATATAAAGATTTTCTCTGAGTTTTACTTGAGAAATTTTAGATAGAGACTGCATCGTACATACGTCAGTTTATCCCCAATTCTGGAAAGACGATACCCTAATTTCATCCCCAATTCTAGGGAACATGAGCTCGAACTTGTTAGCTAAGTCCTCAGTTACGTCCTCCAATTGTCGAGGTGATCGATTTGGTGTTCCGTCGAAGTGCGTATGTGGATTAGATGTGAAAATCTTGACATCTAAGACACATGAAAACCTTGGTCGGCCATTTTTTCGTTGTTCAAGTAAGGAAGAGGTAAGCTTTGAATAAAGTTTGATTTTACATCTGAAGAGGTAAGCTTTACTAATGAGAGTTTGATTTTATGTGTGTAGAATCATTTGTTCAAATGGGTTGAAGAAGCTGTATCTGAGAAGTATCCAATACTTTGACGAAATTAGGATTACTTGAAAGTGAAATTAGGACTGCAAAAACAGAGCTAGATGATGTCAAGATGGTGGTCGAAGGACTAAAGGAAGAGTTGGAGAAAAGCACAACACTCATCAAGCAATTGCACATGAAGCTGAAATGGTACTTGATTGTATGTCTTTGCTTCTTAATTGTTATCGTTCTCTATGTATGGTGTTTGATTGAGAACAAAACAAAATCATTATTGTCTATGTAATTCCATAAACTAGCAAACAATGATAAGATTGTGATTCCTTAATGACGAGTCAACAAAGTATTAGGATTAAAGGTTCCAAACATATACAGTACAGCCTCAATAAATCAATACTCGATAAACTAATAACCTCTATAAATTAATAAAATTCTCTGGTCCCAAGTGAAACTAGTGTAAAATTTGATCAAACTTAATAAATTAATAAGATAATAATTATTTTGAAACCCTATGTAAAAATATAGTCCAAATAATATCATAAATTAATAATTATAAATATTAGGCATATATATTTAGTACTATAGCTTAGAAAAATATGACATTAGTGTTGTTTGTTTTTTTCTAAAGTTAAAATTTTGGTATGACCTCATATCTAACTTTTTATATTGCCTTTAAAATATCTAGTGTTGTCTCATTGATATGTATTTAAAAGTTATAACATTAATATGGATAGTTATAAATGTAATAATTATGTTTTTATGTGTAAGTATTTCCAAATGTTGAAAACTATATTTTCATAGAAATAATGAAGTCATATGTTTCTAAGAAAATATAAGAAAATTAAAATATTAACACCAAAGTATTTTAAAAAATTTAGAAAGCTTTAACAGAAAATCTTTTTTAAAAAAGAATCTAAAGCTCTAATAAAAATAATTTTAAAGTAAAGTATAGCTAAGTAAATTATAGAATGAATATAAAATTTTATAATTTTTTGTATGAATATTTATATAAATTAATAATATTAATTTATAGATAAATTAATACCTCTCTAAATTAATAAATTTTCAAAGTCCCACAATTATTAATTTAAAAAGGTTTTACTGTATTTACAAAATATATCCAAAACAAGATGGAATAATAGGTTCCAAACATAATGCACTATTGGAAATCACAAAGCTACATTAAGATATCAGTAAACGGCTCTCTTGATCTTCAAACTTCATCTGAAGATGCTCCCATCTGGTCACGGCTCTCAAGCACTTTAACCTTGGACTCAAGTTCGTCGCATCTCTCCCTTATCATCAATGTCTCCTCTAGCACGGCATAGTCGCTCCATTTGATGAAGCCACATGGTTCAAACTATAAGAGAAAACATAACAAATTGAGATAAACCATAAGAATTTCCTCTATAATCTTTACAACAGATCTTGATCTACTTACTCCATCCTTATTTCCTGGAGCGGCGAGCCAACATGTGTAGTAACACCTGAATTTGTAATCCGCCAAGTTTGAGGTTAGCTCTACTGGACGAGTGCCACAATGCACATACATGGAACGCCCAATACTCTCGGGATTTTGACAACGAAATGCATTCCATAAGTGTCTATGGGCCCCATTTGTAGTCGTTCACTGGGTTCTGCAAGATTAAACCAACAACTGATGATTGAACCAGATTAAAACATGAATAGAATATGTAATTGCAACGTGAAGCGTACTGGAAACCCTCTGAGATTTTGTTTCACTTTGAGAGGCCTTCTCTGAGGTGATAAGCTTCCTTTTTCTGAGGGTCCCGAGGTGATTGACATCTTGCCCTTGTTCTCTATTGTGTGTGGAATATCTCTTATTTTTTTGTTGTACGAAACGAATGAAAAACAAAAAAAATAAAAATAAGGTGTTAATGTAGAGGTAAATTGGTCGTGGAGGGAGAATTTCTAATTTAATAATTCGGCGGGAATTTTATAAAAACTAAAAATTTTGGGTTCCCGCGCAATCAGGTTGTACTAGATTTATTTGTTGTTCGAATTTACAAATAGTTTTACTTTCCCTAATTTTCAATCTTGTTAGTTTTATGGAATTCAATTCTACATAGTTTTTGTTTTACAATTCACTTTACATAGTTTTAGTATATTTTCAAAGTGTTCAACTAATTATACTGCACAATTATCGTATGATACTTTATCTATGAGGTAACAAAAGTGTGAGTTATATATGAACTAACAAAAGTGTATTATACTTTATTTCAATTTACAAAACTTCTGATCAGTATTTTAACAATTTACAAATGATTTGTTCCACATTATGTAAAAATCACAAAATCATCTTAGTGTTATTGAAAAGAACTTATATACGACATGCTTGAATTTTAAGAACATGACATTTGATAAATGCAAATAATCTAAGTCTATAATATTTGATATATGCACTTTGATTAGTATATTGGACTTTGTCTTGCATTTCGTCTCATTCTTTATCCGTGGGAGCCCCACGCCAATGGAAGTAATCCGTTTGTAAATTTTACTGTTTTTTCTTATTATTTAAGCATTTTATCGTATATATCTATAATCTATCGTGTCACGTTTTTACTTCTTCCTTGTCTATCTTTTCAATCTTTCTATATATTAAACTATAACCATTTCAAATATTAGAGACTTAATATTCCAAACGCATAATCTAATTTGTTTATATATATAACATTTAATTGTATATATTAGAGTAAGGATGCTTAACCATTACACATAAATAGAATTGTATATAATAGAGTTCGTGGTCATTCGGAATCCCTTCGAGGAAGAGTTCGGCCTCGTGGTGGCACATACAACTTGCATGCCTCATCAATGTCCATATCATTCAGCCTCTCGTACAGGTCGAAGTATGTGCAATTTTCTAATAAGAACCGGATAGTTTTACCATTGCATCTACACTCGTCTTTGACGTAAAATGTTTTGAATGTAATCAGCTGAAACTCACCTTGACCCACCAACATCTCTCTTGCCCGCATCCAGTGAGACTCTAGGAACTCCAAGGTATGGGATATTGATGGCTTGAACAGAGAAGGCAAGATTATTGTCGCTCCTAGCGTGCATACAAGCATTACACCAGTAAGGTACATATCATCTTCATTCCCTTCTTCCGCCGCTTGATCCATCAACATGTATCCATCGTTTAGATATATATATATATATATATATATATATATCATGCAAATAACTTACAACGCCTACACGGGACATAGCGTCAGGATTACCGGCAAGTTAGAGTCTCCGGTACTGGTTGTAGTAATACTGCAAGGCATTCCAGTTAGGGAAGAAGTCAAGTTCTCATAGTGAAAATTTTGATACAACGTTAGTATTGTCACAGATGATATGAAACTTCTTTGATACAGAACAAAGATTAAGATAGTCTGACAAGGAATCTAAACCAGGGAATGATGCTATCTTGACTAAAATATCATCCAGTATATCTAGAATAGACAATTTTTACTGATAAGAATTTTTCTAAGTAGAAGAATTGGTTGAGAGGATGCATAATTTTGATTAGGTTATATATAAGAGTTCGTGGTACTAGTTGTCAGTTATTTTAATCATTTAGTACTTTACATAGACAAAGATAATCAACGCTTCCGAACTATTGGATTCAGAACATCAGACGGCTTGAAACAAACAACAACAAATAAAATCGGCTCCATGACGTGTCCAGTTTAGACGAACAATTATCTTTGTCATATAATTGGATATACTTTGCATGGAAGCCACTCTGCATTAGCAAAGACCATCAGCGCTCCCCGAACCGTTAGATTCAAGAACATCAGATAGCTTGAAACAAACAACAACAAAGAAAATTGGATCCACGATGTGGCCCACAAAACAAGATACCACAAACAAGACACCACAAACAAGATCTTTAATTATTTTCTTTTTTAAGTCCGACAAAAGGGTCCCGAGAAAAGTCTCTGCAAATACATTTATTTTATTCATAAAACAAGACACCACAAACAAGATCTTTAATTATTTCTTTTTTAAGTCTGACAAAAGGGTCCCGAGAAAAGTCTCTGCAAATACATTTATTTTATTCATTTTGTATCTTCATTATACTTTATTCTATACGAAACGAAACACATGATTTATTAAACAATCCATATCCAAACTGGAATATTAACGACTAAAGTTTTAATTAAAAAATAGTACACGAACAATACAATGAAATTAAACAATCCCTAGTCAATTCTGCTGCAACTAAACATTTGATACAACCGGTTATTTTCAATTGGTTAATTACTTGTCATCTTTCTCTTTCTAGAACCATCTCCACCGGATTTAAATCTAGTTTCTCGATGTCTTCCCTTTCTTTTAGGGTAATTTGGAGGTAAGACTGTTATTGCTTCTATTTCATTTGAAACAATCCAATGAGACTGATGTGGCACTGGAAAAATCGTCTCGCAATATGCTAATGCCCACTTCTCCAACCAATAATACTTAGAGCACAACTCATATACTTGGATATCCTTTACTCGACGTTCTATCTTCGTGTAGGTAAGGACACTTGCATTGCATGGACACAAGGATACATGTCTAGGTTGAAACGCTTGCAAGTACAAGTTTTATTCTCCAAGTCCACCAAGTAATCCTTGGTATCACGTCCAATGACACAAAACTCAAGTCTATACGAGTTAAGCTCATTAACTTGTAAGTGTGTTGCTTCCTTACATGTTACATGCAATTCAATCTCAACAATATGAACCATCTTCCTTGAATCTATACCCTTAGCTTCTTATATCCTATATTTGTTAAACCACTCGGAAAACTTTCCAATAATCGCATCAATCATAGGCAGCAAAGCGTACTTCCTTGCGTTCCTGAAAACACTATTAAGAGATTCATCACTATTTGTAGTATTAATGTTGTACCTTGCACCTCGAAAATAACACCTTGCCCACTTTGACTCGTGGACACTTCGATCCAAATACTCAGCCACCTTCAGATATATTCTCCTGAACTCACTATACTCCTTATTGAATTCAACCTCGGTAAAAATCTGAGCTATCTCTCTGAATTTCTTTGCAACAACTTCTTTGTGGACGTTAGAAGCTTTTGATCTCACATTTTGGGACATATGATACACACAAAAACCATGTTCTGCTATCGGGTACACCTCACTAATTACCTTAATTAGACTAGCATTCATGTCACTAAGGAATACCAATTCCAAATCATCTGACACAATAGTTTTCAGTGTACTAAAAAACCATTTTCAACTAGCATCTTTCTCACCATCAACCACAGAAAATACAATGGGATAGTGGTGATGATTGGGATCCTGAGTTGTGGCAAATACCAGTAAACCACCAAGCTTTTGAAAGGTAGCATCCACACATATAACTTTCCTCATGGCCTTAAATCCTACAAGACAAGCTCCAACACCAAAAAATATGTACTTGAATATGTTCTCTGCATTAGAGGTGACGGCTACAAGATGAGAGAACGGCGGCGGAAGCAAAGAAAATGGTGGCAGTGGTGAATTAGGAATTGATGGTGGCGGCGACGACGGCAAACAGTAGTGAACGGCGGCGGCAGTGGCTTTAGTAATCGGATAGATAAGCTCAACCTTCAGATCTATGGAGATTGGAAGGGACATTCTACCAACAAGAAGAACTCGAAGTTCAACTCTTATCAGGCTTCCTCATGTGGGAACTAAGCTCAACGACGACTAGGGGTTTGTGATACTCTCACAAGCTCTGAGAAAACTCTCAATTTTATAAATCCAAAATACTCTGAAGCAAATATCTCAGGGGTTTACAAAATTTATAAGAGATCTCATAGAGACACCCTTAACCTTAATGAGCCTAAACATTAACCCTAATTAAAAAGGAAAGATGAACCTAACAAATAGGTACAATTTAAACAGACTCAAAGTAGATTCCATGTTAATAGGCCCCACAAAATTACAAAAAGAAAAGGCCCTAAGAAATAACCTAAAACTAAAGCTGACTC
Source organism: Lepidium campestre (assembly GCA_009757365.2). NCBI lineage: Eukaryota > Viridiplantae > Streptophyta > Magnoliopsida > Brassicales > Brassicaceae > Lepidium > Lepidium campestre. Next base: position 145,575 of record WJSH01001257.1, on the reverse strand, counting down.
TATAGACTGGATAAAATTTAGGCCCAATAACCCTAAGCTTAATGAACCAAGGACGCAATACGATTTCCTGGTGCTCACGCTGCACCAGATCTCTCCCCGTTTGAGAGATTCGACCTCGAATCCAAGATGTCGTGCGGGTTAGGTTCCTTCTTCCTCTTATACACATTGGCTGGCATCTTCAAGTCCACTCCATTCCGGCCAATGCTCATGTCCTCGGTTTCAGCAGACCGGTCTTCTTCTCCTTTAATGCTCACAATGCTGGAGGCTTCTTCTTTATCCTCCCTTCCACGTTCACGTACTTGAGCTGCTCACGACCGATATGTCTTGTCTTCTCTTGGTGGTCGCTTCCTCTTCCTCACTTCAGCTACAAGTTTTGTAGCTTCATTCGATAGGTCCAACAACCCATTCAGATCTTCTTCGTCTCCATGCATCGTACAATCGCTCACTCATGTTGCCCATAGCAAACAACATAATAGCATTCCCTCCAACCTTCATTTTGCCGTCCGAGTGAAGCCAAATCAAAGCAGTTGGCTTACGACATAATTGATCTGTCACGAACAGGGACCAAACAAACCCAGTTGAGACTATATTCTTATAAACTCCTGGATCAATGACGAGGTTGCACTCCCATGGCATCCTTAAGCCTTTATTAGACCCATCTTCCCTATGTGGTGACTCAAGATAAGTCTCCACACGAACAACAACACAACACACATTAATATTTCCAACAAAGACAAATACCAATGCTTTAGAAGTTACCTCGTTCTCACTCCTTTGATTCAGCCACATGTAAGCGTGTGACTTGTGTTGAAGCTCACATGACACTCCAAGTTTAGCCAAAACATATTTGGCTTCACACAGAAGAATCAGCTTCACATGCTTGACTGGAAGCGGTGGGGTGGATTGAATTGGTGGCTTGAATCCACCTATCCTCCTTGTAATCAGCTGCTGCAACTCCTCAGCTCTACGCTTCTCTTTGCGTCCCGGTATGTCCATCAATGAATCGGGATTGGTCTTCACCTTAAGACCGGATAGAAGATGTCTGAGATCTTCTAGGCATGACCGTTGTTGAGAAACCAACGGTGGTGCTTTACGGCTTGTGCGAGTGTAGCTTGGTGCTACCTCTGAATCACCTTTATCACGCACAACAAGAGGTGGGCGTGTATAGACTCTAAGGTCCAAGGGAGGACGAGTCTTAGGTCTCTCGGGTGAAGTAGTATCACCCGCAGCAGGTTGGAGCTGATTTGATGCTCCCTTGTTCACTTTCATGCCATCTTTGGTCTCCACGGCTTCCACAACATCAAGCACTGCTTTGCTCTTGTAAATCCGCTTGTCCTCTTCGAGTTCTATGCAAACAGCATCACACACAATAAGAGGAAGAGAATCACACAAACCTTTTGATTCTCTGGCGGGAAAAAGATCCTTGCGCTTCATGAGCTCATCTCGTTCAGCAAGTCCGGAGGCTTGCAACACATGGATATGTCTCCCAGTCTTTAAAGGCAAGTCACGGGGAGATTGTTCAACCATGGTAAGGGGCAGAGAAGCTTCTGTAGCTTCTGTTGGCACAACACCGATGGGCACTTCTTCACTTTTGAGTACCCTCTTATCTTCTTCAAGCTTGATCTTGAAGGCATCATTCACGACACTAGAATCACACAAGACTCGTGACTCCTCACCAAGTAATGGCTCTTGGCAGCTTGGATTCTTGCGCACCACGCGCGTGTAGTTTTCAGCAAGTCCAGAGACTTGTGGTGCACGGATCTGTCTCCTGAGCATTAAGGATAATTGCAAGAGGAGTAGAATCAACCACGACGTTGTTGAGGTCATTGGCTTGAGTGCCAACGAACGGCGTGTATGGCAACGACATCATGGACCCATCAAAATAGATAGGTGTGGTGGTCAAGACAGCAACGTGCGGCGGTGGGGCAGCTACCGACACAGAGCTTGTATACTACAGAGGTACATAGTGAACTTGTCATTCAAGCCACGAAGAACGGCTAGAACACAAGATGCAAAGGAGCATCTTTGACACCAACAAAAGAGATAGCGGACTCCCTCTGCGGTTGAGCATGGTGCTCAAGGGTTGTGCTTCTGATGTGAATGTTTTTGAACAATCAAATAATCAACAAATGCAAACAGTTGTCATTGAAAGCATTTGAGGTTCGAATCCATAAGAAACTTAGATATAACGCATTAGCTATATTCGATTCTAATTTAAGCTAGAGCAATGGGTTTATTCAATCAAACACTAACAACCTAAACTAAACACAAGAACTGAAAGCAAAACAAATCAAGAACAAGAGCAAAACAGAACAACAAACCAAAAAGAGAGCAAGACAAAACAATGACTAACGAAAACATACACAAAATAGAAACAATGGATTTTAGGCAAGGCAATTGATCCTAAGGAGAGACAATCAAACCAAGAAACTTAAGAACACAATAACAACCATCCTAGGGCATGAATAATATAAGGTAGCACAACCCACTTCTATAGCATTGAACCCTTTGTCAATCAATCAATCAAGCTAAACTTCCATTTGCCAACTAAATGATCAACAAGCATTATCAAACAGATTCACTAAGACCACTAATCACCATAACTTTATTTTCCAATGGCTAGGGAAGAAAAACTCACAAAAAAGTCATTCGAGAATTTCATCAAACACCTTATGGGCAGAAAAAACTCCTAGCATCTAGATTTCAAATGACCAAAATGAAACTAGCATTAAGAATACCCTAAGTGAAGGAATCTAAGGATCTAACAACCTAAGCTTCAAGAATTTATTACCAAACCCTAAGATCTACCAAACCATCAATCCATTGATTCATTACTCAAACATCAAATACATAAAATAAAACAAGGAAATAAACATAAACATAATAAAAAAGAAGTGAGAAAGGATAAACAAATCTTCAATTGATGGGAGATGATGATCCTAAGATCATCATCCCCAAAGGGTCTCCAACTATTCTTCCTCTCAAAAACTCTTTCAAGTGGCTGCTAAGATAGAAATATAATAATGATGTAGAAGAATGTGTCTTTCCCTTAAACATTAGGGTTTTAATGAGTAAAAACGGACCCGGGTTGACCCAAGATAAATTGGGTCAAACCCAACATTTTTAGGGAGTGGGCCACGGCGTCGATCTCCTAAGGTCGACTATGGGGTCGACCTTGAGTGATTTTATAAAGATTTGGTGTGGAGGCCGCGGCGTCGAGTTGATTTCATCGGCCTTGAGGTCGGCGGCCTGATCGGGTCGAGGAATATTGCCCGTGGGTTGAGGAATATTGTATGTGGGTCGAGGAAGAATGTGTCGTGGCGCTACCCGTAGTTGAGGGAAAAGTTGCCGCGGTCGAGAGAAAATGTGCCCGCGGCGACACGCCGAGTGTCCGTGGTGCTACACTTGGGCGAGAATTGGGTATGTCCGTGGCACTATCCGTGGGCGGTACATACGTCTGTGGGCGCTACCCGTGGGCGATAAATGCTGTTGTGGGCGCTACGCCGTGGGCGATATTTCATGTTCGTGGGTGGTCGCGGTCGGGCATCTGCGGTCAACCTTGAGGTCGACGGCCGCGGCTCAAAATCTTCTTTCTCATCATTTTCTTCCCTTCTTTGATCCAATTCCCCTTCTTGGTTGTGTGTTCCATTTCCAAACTTCCAAAGCAGCCAAAGTGGCTCCAAATCACTTGAAAAGACTCAAAAGACCAAAAATATGGGACTAGATCTATCTAGGACTCTAAAGTGCAAAACGAATCAAAAACTACACTAAAGTATGAATGCATGAGTCCTAAGTGATGAAAATGAACCAAAATATGCATGAAAAACTGGTAAAACAGAGGTATATCAACTCCCTTGGACTTGCCATTTTCTTGTCCTCAAGCAAACAAGCGACAATCTAAAAGAGAGGTTTGAAAGTGGAAACTCAACATATCAAGAACGTAGCATAGATTAGCCTATAATAACCAACGAAAGTGACCACATTCAGCCCATAGACATGATTTCCTAATGACTCTAGCTTCTCAAGGCTTATCAAATCATTTCCAAACAACGAATGTTCACAAGAATCCACAAACTAGCTCATCAACCAATCTTCACATTCATTAATCTCAAACATGTGCAGTGTCACTAATGGATAGACAATCTATGCCACTTGGCTAGGTAAGAAAAGACAACAAAGCACCATGAATGTAAGTGCAAGAAGGCTATAATGATTTTGGTGACCAACTCTCAAAAATTAGGAATGCTTATCATTGCACAAAATTATACTAAGACAAAAACAATTGAGGCATACAAGAATTAGCTTTCATTCTACCCAAATCAAACACAAGTAGTCTACCCCAAAACCATTCTCAAATCTAACCCAATTCCAAGACTAATTCCTAACAATCTTCTACCCTTTTTCAGATTTTCTTTTCTTTTGCACTCAAAGAATCAATCAAGAAGATTTTCCAAACAAATTGCACACAACTTTTAAGAACAAATGAGAATCACTTTCAACACAAGCTCTTTGCTTTCTTTCCTTAGCTAAACCTCTAGGCTTTTCTTTCCTTTTTCTTTTCTTTTCTAGGCTTAATTTTTTATTTTTCTTAGCCATTTTCTTTGCTTTCTAGAGGAGCCATTTTCTTATCATTTGATACAACTTAGAGCTAATCATTCTTCCATTTTCCCAAGTTCTAGTGCTATCTTTTCTTTTTCTCCCTTTTTTGATTTTCTTTTCTTTTCCATAACCTCTTTTTGTTCATTTTTCTTTTCAACCCAAATCAAACATTCTATTGTTCCCAACCAAGAATTCTACCTAATCTAACTTTCATTAGCAACTCTACTCTAACCGAGCATAAACAACAATAGATCAACAAGCACCTAATGCTAGCTCATGATTTCCTAACTAGCAACAAATGAAAGCTAATAAATGTTGTTTCTATACTTGCATTATTTTGCACATGAAAGCATTATCAATCAAGAGGCCTCACTCAAGCAGTTAACAATTTGGCATAAAAGAAAGGCATAGGATTCAAGGTGGGAAACCATTAGGGAAAATGGCTATTTGGACTAACAAAGTGTGGTAAAATGTGGTGAAGATAGTCCAAATATATCTAAGTTACCATGGAAAAGCATTGAACATCCATTAATAAGAGATTAGATTCAATTAGGTTCAAATAAAGTCGAGATTGACATCCAAACTAGCAAGCATCATCAATTCGGCTAATTGCAAGAAAACAAAGTCAAAGCACGAAACATACAAGTTCAAGAGGAAGTGCCTAAACACCAAACGAGTTCCCAATCACTGTTATTGACTAAAAACTACACCAAGTTCTCAATAACAATTGCGTCATCATTCCCATGCAAGTGAAGTGCAACCTAAGTGATTCTAGATCAACTTAAACGTGTGAATGCATCTAAATGAGGGGTTAAAAACAACTTGAAAACCGAAAATACATATTGTAATGCAAGACTCAAGAAAAGGAAAATCAAAACAACTCAAAACAAAGTCAAATAACCTTCTCATCCCCCGGACTTACTTCTCACCGTCTCGGTGAGAAAGTTAATCTAAAGAAGAGGAACCGACAACACAAATCAAAATAAAAGAAAACAAATGAAATATGTACAAAGGTTGGTGAAATTGGTACCATGGCTAAGGATCAGAGTCTCTTTGCTCTCGTTTTCTTTGTGGAAGACTTATCATTTGTGTGCTCCATCTTTGATGTCTCATGTGGCACGAGGTGGTTGGTTGCATTGGCCTACAAAACATCCAAAAAGACATAAGTAATGCCAAATACTAGAGAAGAGAATTGCATTATATCAAGGCAATATCATGCCATCAATTCACTTTCTAGGTACCCATTGAAGCTAAGCAACACCTCATCAATTTTCAACAACACCCAATTCACTAANNNNGATTCTCAAAATTTCTAAGTATCTAGATTCAAGTGATCAAGTCGAATCTATAAATTCCCAAAGTGAAAATGAGCTACATTTGCAAAGCCATCAATTTAGAGTATCAAACCATCACTAAAAGTATCAAAGTGAAGAGTAAATCATGTCAAACCACAAGTTTTCAAGAAAGTGAAAGTTCAATAAAAAGTCAACAATGATCACAACACAAAATTTGGAAGTGTGCAAAATTTGTGAAAATTATTGAGCTCTAGCCATGAAGTACAACAATTCCTTCCTAAAAGCATCAAAATGAAGAGATAGAGACACAAATCAACCAAAACTCACAAAATATTTGAAAATGTTTACATTAATCATCTCAAGAACCATAGAACTTCAAAATCCAAATTAAGCACATGAATCTTGTTCAAATAATCTCTAATTATGCAACCTAACGAATACTTAACTCATTGAAAGCCTCTCAACCTAACATCAAGCTCCGATTGTCAAGTAATCAAGAATTGAAAATTTTACCAAGTTTGAGCTCTAATGGAGATTGAGAAGTAGAAATCATACCTTAGAGTTGTAGAGGTCAAGATTAAATGAATGAAACTTGTAGAGATTTGCACAAAAATTCAAAGGATATGTAAAGAAGAACTTTGGGGGCTTTGTTAGTGGTGAAAATTAAAATGTGTTTGGGAGAAATGGAGAAGGAAGTAGGTGGAATCCTGGCTTAGATCAAATAGAAGAAGAATGACTTAGCTCATGGGCCGCGACATGATATACCTCTGTTTTTACCGGTTTTACATGCATATTTTGGTCCATTTTCATCACTTAGGACTCATGCATTCATAGTTTAGTGTAGTTTTTGATTTGTTTTGCACTTTAGAGTCCTAGTTAGATCGAGTCCCATATTTTTGGTCTTTTGAGTATTTTCAGGTGAATTTAGAGCCACTTGGGATGCTTGGAAGTTTGGGAATGGATCACACAATCAAAGAGTAGAATTGGATCAAAGAAGGGAAATAAAAAGGAGGAAAATCGGATTTGGGAGTTTTTCTGCCCGGAAGGTGTTTGTTTAAATTTTCGAATGTCTCTTTTGTGAGCTTTTCTTCCCTAGCCTTTGAAAAATGAAGTTAGGGTGATTAGTGGTCTTAGTGAGCTTGATCTTAATGTTGTTTGGTTTATGAATTAGCAAATGGAAGTTTAGCTAATTGATTGATTGGATTATGGTTAAAAATGCCATGGAAGTGGGTTGTGCTAGCTTATGTTGTTCATGCCCTAGGATGGTTGTTATTGTGTCATTAAGCTTCTTGGTTTGATTGTCTCTCCTTAGGATCAATTACCTTGCCGTAAATCCATTGTTTCCATTTTGTTTATGTTTTCGTTTGCTATTGTTTTGTCTTGCTCTGTTTTGTGTTCATTTGCTCTGTTTTTAGTTTGTTGCTCTGTTTTGCTCTTGCTCTTAATTTGTTTTGCTTTCAGTTCTTGTGTGTAGTTTAGGTTGTTAGTGTCTTAATTCAATAACCCTATTGCTATTAGCTTAAGCCAGAATCGAACATAGCTAATGCGTTAGATCTAAGTTCTTTGTGGATTCGAACCTCAAGTACTTCAATGTCATAGTTGTTTGTGCTTGTTAATTTATTTGATTGCTGAATAAAACGTTCACATCAAAATGGTGCCGTTGCCGGGGAACTTATGCATCTAGCCATTAGTTTTAAGATTCTGCTTTAGACTAGTAGATTTTTATTTTTATTCGGTTACTAACTTTCTTTCACATTTTTATTCTTTTTGAAGGAACAATCACTAGAGAGAAAGCATGGCTTCGGATATGCCTTATACCTTGAAGGATTATTTTGAAGCTCAAGAAAGAGAGATGGCTTGGGCCCCCGCAAGTCATCATGGTTTTGAAAGCTCATCCACTTATCAAGAATGACTTCCATATGGAGACTTTTCTCAAGGATACCAATATTGGGACATGGAGCATACATAATATGGATATGATCAAAGCAACCAATATTGGAAGAATGAGCAAGCACACTATGGGTATGATGATAAATACCAATCATGGGACATGGAGTATGACCATAGGGAAGCTTATTCTTTCCCAATCTATAAAAATTAAGAGATTTTCAACATGATGCAGTAGTACTTGGACGGACAAGAG
>WJSH01001257.1:66521-129488 GCA_009757365.2 Lepidium campestre | reverse complement strand
ATCTAAGGATCTAACAACCTAAGCATCAAGATTTCATTACCAAACCCTAAGATCTACCAAACCATCAATCCATTGATTCACTACTCAAACATCAAAGACACAAAATAAAGCAAGGAAATAAGCATAAACATAATGAAAGAGAAGTGAGAAAGGATAAACAAATCTTCAGTTGATGGGAGATGATGATCCTAAGATCATCATCCCCAAAGGGTCTCCAACTATTCTCCCTATTAAAAACTCTCTCAAGTGGCTGCTAAGATAGAAATGAAATAATGAAGTAGAAGAATGTGTCTTTCCCTTAAACATTAGGGTTGACCCAAGATAAATCGGGTCAAACTCAACATTTTTAAGGAGTGCGTCACGGCGTCGAGCTCCTAGGGTCGACCACAGGGTCGACCTTGAGTGATTTTATGAAGATTTGGTGTGGAGGCCACGACATCGAGTTGATTTCGTCGGCCTTGAGGTCGGTGGTCTGGTCGGGTCGAGGAATATTACCTGTGGGTTGAGGAATATTGCCTGTGGGTCGAGGAAGAATGTGCCGTGGCGCTACCCATGGTTGAGGGAAAAGTTGCCGCGGTCGAGAGAAAATGTGCCCTCGGTGACACATCGAGTGTCCGTGGCGCTACGCCTGGGCGAGAGTTAGGTACGTCTGTGGCGCTATCCGTGGGCGATACGTACGTCCGTGGACGCTACCCGTGGGCGATAAATGCTAACGTGGGCGCTACGCCGTGGGCGATATTTCATGTCCGTGGGTGGCCGCGATCGGGCATCTGCGGTCGACCTTGAGGTCGACGGCCGCAGCCTAAAATCTTCTTTCTCATATTTTTCTTCCCTTCTTTGATCCAATTCCTCTTCTTGATTGTGTGTTCCATTTCCAAACTTCGAAAGCATCCAAAGTGGCTCCAAAATCACCTGAAAATACTCAAAAGACCGAAAATACGGGACTCGATCTATTTAGGACTCTAAAGTGCAAAATGAATAAAAAAACTACACTAAAGTATGAATGCATGAGTCCTAAGTGATGAAAATAAACCAAAACATGCATGAAAAACTGGTAAAAAAAGAGGTATATCAGCTTCACAGCGAGCACGAATCATCACCATAGAAAAATCTGGTATATAGATTCCAAGCAAAGGTCTTATTCTCCTGATACAAACAAATCTAGGGTTTTTGCTTGTTACCTTACGATGGATGACCTAGACTTGATCAAGCAGTAGAAGTTGATTAACGCGGCTCTGATACCAAGCTGGTGCAACGCAAAAACAAGATTAGGGTTTCTGATCAGAGGTAAAGGCTACAAGATGAGAGAACGGTGGCAGAAGCAATGAAAACGACGGCGGTGGCGGCAACGGTGGCTTCAGTAACCGGATAGATAAGTTTAACCTTCAGATCTATGGAGATCGAAAGAGACCTTCTACCAACAAGAAGAACTCGAATTTCAACTCTTGTCAGGCTTCCTCACGTGGGAGCTAAGCTCAACGACAGCTAGGGTTTTGTGATTCTCTCACAAGCTCTGAGAAAACTCTCAATTTTATAAATCCAAAATACTCTGAAGCAAATGTCTCAAAGGTTTGCAATATTTATAGGAGATCTCATGAGAGACACCCTTAACCCTAATGGACCTAAATATTAACCCTAATTAAAAAGGAAAGATGAACCTAACAAATAGGCCCAACTTAAATACTCAAAGTAGTTTCCATGTTAATGCGCCCCACGAAAATACAAAAAGAAAAGACCCTAAGGAACAAACCTAAAAATAAAGCAGACTCTATGTACTGGATAAAATTTAGACCCAATAAGTCTAAGCTTAATAAACTAAGGATGCAATGCCCTTTCCTGGTGTTCACGCTGCACCAATCCAACACATATCTTGTTTTGGTACCTTCATTCAACTGCTCTAAGACGTGCAAATAAGAAGGTAACAACTTATAGCTATCGATTTCACGACCACGCACACAAGAGGCAGCCATATATTTCCTCTTAATGCGGTAGAGTATGAGACACTAACTCCAGTCTTGAGATGAACCATAGCCATGACAGATTTTGCAGGAGAAGTTTCCAACTGACCCTCAAACGTTTCTTGTAAAACTCATGCAAGAGCTCCCGGTGTACCTTTCCTTTTGTTCCTACTTGTACTCGTAGTTGCGTGAGAGCAAGAATGCATCTTCCTGTATACTTTAACCACCCATGGATAATCTTTTTTGGAGTGTTGAGGTCTAGACACTCGCAAATACCAATTACACCATATCTCACGATATTTTACCACATATCTCCAACTATCTGAATTTAATATTTTAAAGTCATAGAATTCCTTATGTGAGGCTCCCAACACTAAATCTTGCACTATCTCCTTCTGAAATTCATGACCTAATTCCAGACCTGTACCATCACACTATTCCCCAAAAAACTGATTATCGTCTTCAACGAATGGAAGTGAAATATATCCACCCTCATGATCATCCAAGTGGTTTTCCAAATGGTCATGGTCATCCTTATGGTCATCCTCATCCTCTGATCGCGACGACGGGTGGAAGCAGAGCATGCTCTAGTTTCAGATCACTACTGCTACGATTGGCATCTTCCCATTGAATTTTATTCTCAAATTGAGAAGTTGAATGCTTGGTTTGACATTTTGACCGTAAGATATTACGCTTGCTTTATCCTGGTATATTGTTCGTTTTTCTTATCCTTAGTCCCTTTGTTGCAGTGGCTCTTGATCTTGGACGGGATAGGAAAGCCGAAATTGTCCCTTTGCTTTAACAGGGCGATTGTCAGTGGAGCTCCTTCAGCCCTGTTCCAAGTTGTAATTCTGATCACCGTCGTGAGAAGAGACCGATGGGTGATTCAATTTCATTGCCAGCGGACTCTCCCCCGGCTGAGGGATCCGATCTTCTGACTCAGCTCCGCAACATGATCATTCCTACTGAGTTTTTGACCTCTTTAATCTCCAATCTTTTGGAAAAGAAGGCCTTCCAGGAGGTAATGGTCGGCCTAAGACAGATTCGTACATGCTATTTCTCTTTTTTCATTTAGACTTTTCTTTTTGTTGCTGAATCCTTTTTTGTTAGGTTATTGGGCTCACTGGTCATCTTACCGGTAACTACGAGGGCCACTGTGCTAAAGCCGTAGAATTCGAAGAGGAAAAAATTGAAGAAGGCCGATTAGTGGCGGGATTGGCAGCATAGGCAGCGCGGTGCCCTGACCTTGATATTTATGATCTCAGAAGTCCTGCGCTTCCGGGAGGTCCCTCTGCCTCCGGTTGCACTGCCTCTAGTCCAAGCTCCGATGATGCTCCCACTGAGGGCTCTAGCTCCCGTCGGGTTGTTAGATTTATTATTTAACTTTATTTTTGTTTCCTTCATGGCGAAATTCACCGGAACTTGCAACATTTATCTTATTTTTTTTGGTTTTAATGAGCCGTACTTTATATACCCGGGAGGGTTTTAATCCATTTTAAGGGCGCTTTGGCTTTTTTCTTTTAGATTCAGTTTGCAGTTTTCTTTTGATACATTCGCTAAATAGCTGAATGCACGGGTACCTGCTTTTGGTTACTCGTTTTAGGCCTCTCTAGCCTTTATTCTACACGAGTACCTGTTTTTGGTTACTCGCCATGGGCCTCTCTAGCCTTTGATTTTTGCGTGTGAGCACCCTCTTTGGGTTGTTCGCTCTTGGGTCTCTCTGGCCTTTTTCCTTAGTAGCCTTTTTGGCCCTTAAATTTTTGGGCCTTTTCGGCCATTTTAGCTATGGGGCCTTCTCGGGCTTTTGGTTCTCCTTTTGTTCTATCACGTTCCGGCTGAATTCCTGGTTACATTTTCAATCTTTTTTGAGTTGGGCCTCAATCTTCCGTGGGGGCTTCAGCAATTGGTCTTTGCGGTTATTTCAAACCACTCATTGTTGGGCTCAACCGAGGCCTTTTATCGACCCCCACGTCGAACGTCATATCACTTTTACTCCATCTCTTCTATCTGTTTCCTCGAGATGCTGATTGGATTTGGACGCTTTGGATCGCTTCTCAACCTTCGTGTTTGAGGAGTTATTTCACTTGCTTCTTCATTTCGAATTTCGTAACCGTGATTTCAATGGTAATACTCCTCCTTTTGCTCTTGTCTTGTAATTTCTGAGAGTATCTTGCCGATTCCATTCTTCGTCCTCTTTCGTTTCTTTGGCGCGTTGTCATTTTGGGTTTTTGTATGAGTGAGGTTGAGAGCGATTCCACTAGTCCAGGAGCTTTTACCGCTAGTTCCCCTAGTTTCGGTGATTCATTTAGTTCTTTAGGGTCGTACGGCGATACTTCTAACGCACTTAGCACTGCCTTTGACAATTACTGGCGTTCTGTGCTGATGGCAGAAGAGACGTCTACTCCAGTTAGTTTTAGTCGCCGACGTCCACGTGCTGTTGGTAGGGAAAAACTCCCTGTGGCGAGGGGCAAAATCTACGGCCCTCATTACCAATCAATCTTTACTAACGAATGTTTAGACCAGTGACAACGCGTGATGGGTATCAGATATGTTGCGCTGGAGGCTCTAGGGGATCGTTCTCCGGAGAGGGCTCCCCGAGATATGTTATGTGCCTTCGCTATCTTTTTTAAAAGGAACGCCCTTTGTTTCCCCATCCCTAGAGTGCTGCCTTTGGTTCTTCATGGATTAGAGCTCTCCTTGTCCCAGTTGTGCCCTTCTTTTGTTCGGGTAGTTTTGGGGACGTATACTCGTGCTGTCGAGGAAGGCATCGAGTTTACTCTGAGTCTCCTCTTAGGCCTTTACGTCGTGAAGTCCTATATGAACTTCTTCTATATATCGCTAAAATCGGAGAATCGAGTGATCGTCGTGTGATTAGACTAATGTTTCGCTTTACGGTTCTTTTTCATATAATTTTTCTTGTTGTTTTGCAGCCACTCCCTCATTGGATTCTGTGGACAATCTTGGGGCAGTCCGATGTGCACTCTTGAGAGGCGATTGCCATTGGGATTCCTTCACACACTATCGTGTGAAGGATTGCTTAGTCCATTGTTGGGACGATTAAATCTGCACTCGGCGAACTCTTCCTTCCACCGTCTCCGAGTCTTCTTCTTCTGAGTCACAGAAACCTACCGAATACGGTAAGTGATTCTTCTTCATTTCATGCCTTTTATAATTCTCGTTTGGTACTGTATTTATTTTTCCTAGGTTTTGTCGACAAAGACAACTCTGAGACTGAGAGCTATATTCCGTTATTTCGTCGCCCTCAGAATCGAGAGGTCAGATCCAAGTCTTCTTTGGATATGGCGCGTTTCTCTTGTAGGCGCGCGGATGACCATGATGATGGTCCCGGGAATGAGCATGTTGGTGAACGTACTCCTCCTCCACTCTCTTCAGCGGTGCTAGATGGTGAGCTTGCTCCTAACGTCGAATACACTCCTTCGCTTAACCTGAAAGTGCAGGGCGGCCACTTTGCTGAAGATAACGGGGTCGATCTTTCTTCATCCGAGGAGCCCTTGGTGAAGCCCTCTACCCACAGTGGATCCCTAGCGGGGCGCTCCTTAAGTCTTCCGAGTGCCCTTCCTGCTCCCTCGTGATGTGAGTTCTTGGTGCATGGGCCCGCCACTGCTATTGTTGAAGTCGTCCAAACTATTCAGAGCGATGAGTCGGTTCTTTCTCTGTTGGAACGGATTGCGGGAAGGGAATTGTACATTCCAATGGCCGAGAAATTTTCTGAGGTACCATAACCTTCTTTGTTTATGTTTGAGAGTTTTTTTTATCTTTCTTTTTTAGGGGTTGCCGCCACGCGAGGATTTCAATGTCTTTTTATCTTTCTTTCAGCTCACTCTTGCCTTTAACAATTACGGTGCATGGGCTGAGGGCATCACAGCCAGTGCTTCTTCTCAGGCTCGCATCGCCGTTCTCGAGGAGGAGTTGGCGATGGTTAAGGAAGCGTCTCGTCAAAGGAAGGTCGCCATCTCTTAGAATGATGAAGTCGTCCAGCAGCTTTGTAATGAGAAAGCAGCTCTTGCTGCCCGGGCTAAGGACCTTGATGCCGAAAACACTCGGGTAACGGAGGAGGCTGCCCAGAAGAGTTCACTTCACCTTGCCCGATTGAAGGCAATCAAGGTTAAGTGGGATCGGAGGATGGACTGCGACATTCATGATTTCAACCTTCAACAACATTTGAATAACCTTCGAGTACTGAAGGCTGTTCAGCGCGGTGGTTTTCACTTTGCAAATGAGCGGGCTAGGCTCGAGATCTGCACCGCGGAGGAGAAAGCTCTCGTCGACGAGTTGGAGACTTCCGATCTTGTTATTGAGGAACTCCCCGAACCTACTATGGTGGAGGCAGAGGCTATGTCTAGCGCTCCGCATGAACAAGGCGCCCCTACATCCCGGGCATCCGTTGAAGAAACTTCTAATCCTCTCCCCTGATCTTTTCGTTTAAGACAAATTTTCTCTTAAGACAAACTTCTAACCCTCCTTTGTTGGTATGTGTGTGGAGACCTGCTTTAATAATTATTTTAAGAAATAGTTGGACCTACTTTCGCGGGCTGCCTACGTACCCCGACGGGGATCAAGCCTAAAACGTAGTTCGATTATTTTATACTTTAAATTTATTAGATTGGTTGATAGAATGATCTCATGAGGCGTAAAATCGCTTCAAATTGGCTGCATTCCAAGCGTTGAGTATGGGCCTCCTCGTTTCTGGATCCTCAAAGCGATACACTCTGTCTTGGATTGTCCTCGTGACGCGGTAGGGACCTTCCCAGTTTGCTCCAAGTTTTCATGTATTTAGTTCTTTGGTGTTGTCGAAAACATTCCTTAGAACCAAATCTCCATCTTCAAATCTTCGTTCTTTTACTTTGGAGTTGTAGTGTTTTGCGATGATATCACGGCGAGATATCTTTTTTCATCGATAAGATTCACACTATCTTCTAGCAGCTCATTTTTCAGACGCTCGTGATTATGTCTGTGAATCCTTCTAATGTTGGGGACTGAGACTTCTCCTGGGATTACCGCTTCCATGCCGTAAGCGAGTGCGAAAGGTGTTTCTCCAGTCGAGGTCCGAGGTGTCGTTCTGTACGCCCGTAATACGCCATGGAGTTCTTCTGCCCAGATTGATTTTTTGTAGTCCAACCTCTTCTTGAGGTTGCTCAGGATAGTTTTGTTGGTGGCTTCCGCGTCGTAAGGCTTATTTTCCACATTTCGCATAGTTCGCAAACCGGTTTTGAGGTGAGGTTCGTTCTATTGTCAATCAATATTTCTTTTGGGAGACCATGCCTGCATATTATATTTTCCAAAGAAATGATTTCACATTATCACCCGTTACCTTTTGGTATGATTCTAGTTCTACCCATTTCGTGAAGTAGTATGTGAGAATTAGCATGAAGCGGTGCTTCCGAGGTCTGGAGACCTCCATTGGTCCAACGACATCCATCGCCCAGCGCATGAATTGGTAGGGGATGGTTGTCATTGTGAGAGGCTCGGTTGGTTGAGGTATGCTCGGAGCATGCCATTGGCATTTCACACATTTCTTTGAATAGTATTCGCTGTCACTAATCATCGTCGGCCAAAAGTATCATTGACGCTTTATTCTGATCACTAGTGCGCGTCCTCCGGAGTGGCTTCCACATGACCCTTTATGGATTTCAGTGAGTAGCCTGGCTGCTTCGTTTCGGTCGACGCAAAGCAGGTAGGGTCTGCTAACACTACGCTTGTACAAGTGCTCATCAATCCTACAATATCTTGTGCTCTGAATTTTTATCTTGCGCGCTTCCCACTTATTCGTTGGTAAGAGGTCGTGCCGGATGTACCAAGCTATCGGCTCCCTCCAGTTCGATGGTGGAGGTTGTTGGTCTCCAGCGTTGGAATGATTCGTGGCACCATATTGGTTTGCCTTTCTGGGCTGATTTGTTGCTCCGGGCTGATTCGTTGCTCCGGGTTGATTCGTTGCTCCGGGCTGATTCCTTGCTCTGGGCTGATTCATTGCTCTGGAGCCCGTACTAGTTATGTTGTTAATTGAAGCGATAGTAATTTCGGAGATTCTTGGTTTCTCCTTGAGCTCCACTGGAATCATTTTCTTAATCAGGGGATCCGAGGTTGATGCTTATCCGGCTAGGGCGTCGGCCGCATCATTTTCCCCGCGAGGAATCTTGACGAGGTCGAATTGTTGGAAACTTGATGCGAGTTGTTTGATCAGGGCGAGGAAGCTCTCTATGCGCGCGTCTTTCATCTCGTACTCGTCGTTGCACTGTCTCACCACGAGTTGTGAGTCTTTGTGAGCTTTGATTGCTTTTATCCCAATATTCAGGGCGAGTTGTAAGCCTGCTATCAAGGCTTCGTACTCTGCTTCATTATTGGACGCCTTATATCCGAGTCGGAAGGATTGCTCTAGAATTGCGCCACCAGGGGAGGTCAAACGGATTTTGATGTCGAACCCTGTTTTTGATGATGCTTTGTCCACGTGCAGTTTCCATGCTATTGCGTGATCAAGATTTTTTTCATGGGGTTCAGCAAGTTTTACAACGAAGTCCGCTAGGACTTGAGATTTGATGGCGGTTTTGACGTTATATTCGATGTCGTGTTCGCTTACCTCGATCGCCCACTAGACTAGTCGCCCTGACTGGCTCGGGCTATGAAGTATTGCACAGAGTGGATGCTCTGTGACCACCGCTACTTTGTGCGATTAGAAGTAAGGTCAGAGCTTTCGCGCTGACGTTATCACGGCGAGTGCCAATTTCTCTGTGGTAGGGTATCGTGTTTCTGCGTCTCCGAGCGTCTTGCTTATAGAATAGATCGGCTTCTGCTCGCCATGATCATCGCAGACCAATAGGCCACTGACAGCGGCTGGGGATGATCGGTTCAGAAGTGCTAATGTGTTGTAGCATTCCGCGCTCCACTCGAATTTCTTGTTTCCCTTTAATAGTTTGTAGAATGGCAAGCATTTGTCTGTTGACTTTGATATGAAGCGGTTTAACGATGCTATTCGCCGTGTTAGTCACTGTATATCCTTCTGACTTTTTGGTGGTGGCGAATCCATCAACGCACTGATTTGGCAGGGATTTGTTTCGATTCCGCGCTCGGTGACTAAATACCCAAGGAATTCCCCGGAGGCTACACCAAAACAGGATTTGGTCGGATTGAGCTTCCTCCCGTATTCGTTGAGGATTCTGAAGCATTTTGCCAACTGCTTCACGTAATTTGTGCATGTGTTGACTTCACCAACATATCGTCAATGTAAACTTCCATCGTTCTGCTCAGTTGGGCCGCGAACATGGTATTCACGAGGTGCGGGTATGTTGCGCCAGCGTGCTTTAGGCCGAAAGAAATCACTTTATAGCAGTAGGTTCCCCTGTCTGTTATGAACGATATTTTTTCTTCATCTTCTTCATGCGTGGGGATTTGATTGTACCCCGATAAAGCGTCCATGAACGACATGGTTGGATAGCCCGCTGTTGCTTCTATGAGACGATCGATATGTTGAAGCGAGAAATTTTCCGATCGAACTGCCCTAGCGCGCTCATTTTCCAATTTTCTTCTCTTCTGCTGACCACGGGGTCTATCCCAAGCATTTCAGTAATAGACCATGCGAAAGTTCTTACGTTTTCTTGCAGGAACTTGATTAGTTCCTCCTTCACTTGGGGATGGAGATCTCGGCCTATGTTGACTTTCCGCTCTGGGACTGCTGGGTCGATCTGGATTTGTTCTAGACGTGCTAGACGGGGTTGGTCTAACAGTGGAATTTTGTGCGTCCCTGATTTTTGCTCGGTCAAGATCTCAAGCTGCTTTAGTTGCTAGGCCAGGTCCATTTTTGCCAGTGCATACCTTTCCCCGTAACACTGTCGAGTCATGCTTTGACTTCCCCTTATCATGGCGTCTCCTCTTGTCGTTGGGAATTTCAGGCATTGATGGTACGTTGAAGCCACCGCTTTCTTGGCGTAGAGCCACAGTAGACGATCAGTGCGTCATCATGTGGGTGATTCAGATTCGTCTCATCTTCGTGTCTGAAGACGATGTCGGCGTGATGATCTTCAGGAGGAGGCTTCTAGAGTGATGAGCCCGTTGTTGGTGCGACTTGATCGAGTTCACCGAATCTTTGTAATACTGTAATCTTCCTTCAATGAAATCGACTCTCATTTTCTGCTTTGGGAGTTTTCCTCGGGATCTTGTCGATCTGACTTTGGCGAGCTTCTGTCGAACCAAGCTTGTCTTCCGTTATTCCCCTGTCTTTCCACTCCTTCTTCATTCCTTCACGCCATCTCCCTTCTTCTTTCAGGTACTTTACGGTTACACAGTTTTCTAAGTCGTGGTCCCTCGCTTGATGATAGTCGCATAATTTCTTTGGGTCATGATCATCATATTTTCGTGGTGCACCGCTTCTTTCTACCGCGTAAGAATATTTCCCTTTTGTTTTCGCTTTTTCCTTACGGTTATCCTTTTGACCCTTTGGGTTTTCTCTTTTGTCCTCCTGAGGAACCCCCTTGATTTCCTCCCAGTTAGCGTAGCTTGTTGCTCGGTGCAGTGCGTCGTCAAGGCTGTTGGGAGAATTTTGCACGAGGCTTGCTCGGAAACTTGACTTCAGCCACAATCTGCTATCCAACGCCAGCAAAGCCATTTCGTCGTCAATGTGAATGCTCCCGGCCTTCATAGCTTTGAATGTCAGGGTCATCAAGTTTTTAGCTATTACCTGGTGCTCAATAAAGATCAAGTACTGCTGCAAAAAAGCTTCGACGAGCTGTTCAAATTCGTCTATCGATTCTGGTTTTAGCGCAGAGAACCAGTCCAGCGCCGCACCTTGGAGGTTTTCGGCAAAGAATTGGTAGACCTGCGTCCCGCTCATCTGGTTGTAGGTAGGCCCTATCGGCTATGAGCCGGAATGACTGCAAGAATGCTGCAAGGTCCGTGCTGCCATGATATTGAGGGAACTTTAGCTGGCATGTGTGGCGAATTTATGCCGTTGCGATCCTCGGGGTGAACGGAATGCTTCACGTCTGCTCGATCATGCGGTGGAGCTCCAGGGATGAAGTAACGGTGCCGTGAACTTGAGTCCGCATTTCGTTACAGTCTTCTTGAGTCTTGCGCACCAGAGAAAGAGTCCTCTGGTGCTTCGTGTCTGGGAGGCTTCAGATGGTTTTGTCCCCGCGCAAGGGAGTTAACTTCATGGCCTTCCTCTCGCATGAAGTCCTCCCTCCTCAGTGAAGTTGGTATATTTTCAGACAGCGCGCGTATCAGCTCATCGTTTGCTTGTTTCATTTCCTCCATTTGCTCCTGGTACAGCTTGCTCTGCTTCTCTATCTGTTCCGCCAGGCCCTGATTCCTTTGTTCGTTCTGGCGTGCTTGCTCTGTTAGCTGCTCCATGAGTTCCTGGAGTTTGGAAGTGTTTGCTTTACACGATGTCGTTGCCTGGATACTTCCTCCCTCGGTCCCCGAATCCTGCGGCTCCTGGCGCTCCTTCCCCGAATCCGCCAGGGATTCTTCTTTCGAGTTGTTACTCTGGATTTCCTCAGACTATGCTGGTGCTCTTCTTCTTGTTCTTACCATCGTTGTGAGTCAGAAGGATTTTTCTGAAACTAGCTTCTCGGCCCCACGGTGGGCGCCAAATTGTTTATACTAAAACCGGTTTTGTAATATTACAACTGTCAATCTCAAGATCTAGCAAATTCGCCTAAACTCTTTTTCTAAAGCCTAGTTCTCTCCCAGAAAAAATCCCCCTTCTTTTTATGTGATCTTTATCCTTTTATTAGTGCTCGTCCTTTCTCATTCTTTCCTTTCCTTCCTCCTTGATTGTCTGGTGATTGATTCGCTCATTAACTTCCGTCAATTTCGCCATTATGAGTTTTCCTTATTTCAGATCTCACTTTCCGCTTCTAGCTCCCCCTTGACTCAGTCCAGATCCCTCTCCTTTATGATCGTTGAAGATATTTTCCCGGATATGGGCTTTAGTTGAACTAGAAGCGTTTGCCTGAGTAATGGGCCGAATGTTATTGGGCCCGTGGTTAACAAAAAGTATATTATTAAATCAAATAATTATAGTTTATATATCGGAAAAAATGTCAATCAAACCATGAATTTACCAAAAGAGTGAAAACAAACACTCAACTATCATATCTCCAAATTAAGCCATTTATTTTATGTTGACTATTTTTTAAACCCTGAACTTTAAGTTGACCGACCCGAATTACCCTGCTGTTAAATTATTAAACGGAATTAATTAACACCGTTAAGATCTGTTAGATAACATCAAATTAATTAAATGATGCGTTTTATGTTAAAAGAGAAAGAAATAAAAAAAGAGAAAAAACAAAATTTTCCCTATTTGATTCTCATATCGATTTCAACTCTAATAGTTGATGAAATCGATTTTCCAAAAGTTCAAATCAAATCAATTGATAAAAATAAACAATCGATTTGATTGTTTCAGTTTGATTCCAAATTGATTTCGATTTCAACCCCTAAATGATTGAGGAATTCAAAGTTGATATTCTAAATCGATTTGTTTGTTCTTGTTAATCGTTAAATCGATCTTGTCTTCATCACTAAAGGGTTTATGCTAACGAGTGATGGAAGTTGGGTTTGTGAAGGTGGCAAGCATCATACAACTGAGACTCATCATCGTCATCAATACTATGCTCGTGTTTGTGTTCATCGTTGTCATACAATTTGTTGACTAATGAGGACATGTAATTAAGAAATTAGGGATTGAAATTGGGGATTTAGGTTTCGATATTGATTTTACAAATTGGGTTTTTTTTTTTAATTATTCTTTTGGTTAACGGAGAATCAATAACAAAGTTACTAATTTCCGTTTAGTAATTTAACGACGGATTTAATCGGCATGGTCAAAACAAAATTTATGATTTAATTGAATAGTCAACTTTATTTTGTGGTTTAATTGAACAAGAGAGAGTTGAATGTTTGTTTTATCCTTTTGGTAAGTTGAGTGTTTGAATGACTTTTTTCCCATTTATATATTAACAAGAGGGGCTTCAAAAATTTCTATATAAATACATGAAAGCAGCTTTTGATCTTAAACCCAACGGAAACCCAGAAAGCTTCCATGGCCAGCTTTTGATCTTAAACCCACTCAAACTAATCTTGGTGTCTCTTTACTCCTAAGCTCCCCCCTGCTTTGTCTATATTTTTTAGGTCTCATCTCGGAAGACCCGCCTGGAAAGAATGCTTCAAATGATTTACATGAACAGTTTTACGAACTCTGTAGCAACAACTTTTCCTCTAGTGTAATTCACTGAATCCTTTAAATGGCTTATTATTATACTCTATATCCTTCACTTTCCATTGTAAAATTAGTCACACTTCAAGTTTTAAAGCTGATTAGGAAGAGAGATTCACATGTTTGAGGACATGAACTGAGTAACTGTGGGAAAACACAGCGACGTTAGTCTACTCAAAACAAATTTCATCATTATGCGTTAAGTTTAGAGAGAAAGACTTGCTTCTATAAACTGAACAATGAATTTGATGACCTTCTGTTTTTGTTTCTCTTCATAGTGGTAATTAGTTATAAGAAAGCCTATGTCATACAATGCAACAAAAACCAATAGAAGGGGCACGGCCAAGGAATATTTCATACAATGCAATAAGTACTTGTCATGATTACCGTGTGTGCTATATATATTACCAATTAGTGATTTGTTTACCATAAAAATAGAAGCTCTACCAGATAATATGTAGCACTACTCACAAGTAGATGAGTTACGGATAAAGAAGAATGTATACCTGCACTGGCTTTCTACTCAATACGTGAAAAGCTTATGCCCTGATGGACAAAGATGAATTAAATTAGATCATGAAAACTCTTAAACGACGCATGTATTCAATTTATTTCATCTCCAAATCCTTTAGCACGTTGTTTTGTTGGAGAGAGATATAAATCTATAATCATATCAAAAGCAAAGATGATCAAAATTGCAAATACTTGGAGATGACGAGATCTCTCTCATGTTTTTTTATAGACATTTTTCCCACCATTTCTAAGTTGTCACAATCCTCATCTTCAGATTTAGACATGTCAGAATCATATTTTCACAGATCCATAAAAAACTGATCAATTTTCCTGATCCTAAACAAGAATAATCTCTCATCTGGCCATAATTACACATGATTAGAAAAATCCTGTTAAAAAACAAAATTTTCTCGTCATTTAGCTCTCAAGATGTTGTTAAACATCCTGTTAAACGATCTCACATGTCTGGATTACAAATTTTGGGTTAAAAAATCGAATTTACCTGAGATATAATGGATGATGATGAAAATACCA
Organism: Lepidium campestre; assembly: GCA_009757365.2. Lineage (NCBI taxonomy): Eukaryota > Viridiplantae > Streptophyta > Magnoliopsida > Brassicales > Brassicaceae > Lepidium > Lepidium campestre. The sequence goes on along the minus strand of WJSH01001257.1, from coordinate 115,250 downwards.
GAATGGAGTAGTAACACAGTTACACACACAAGAGTTTTCAAAAGTTTTTGTATTAAGAATAATATAAACAAAGTATAATCTTGTTTATTCAGATTTACATTGAACCAGACTTGGTTCAACACTGACCTATTCCTAACTACCTCAAGCTCACACAACACTACAAACTTGTAGCTGTTGCAACTCTTGTGTGTTCACTCACTTAGAACAAAGGAACAAACGCACAACACTACATATTGTAGCTGTTGTAACACTCTTGGTTTCACTCACCAAGAACACCCTAAAACCTTTAGGCTTAGAACTCTAATAGGGGATAAGGCGGGAAACTAGGTATTTCCTGCAACTTCTCTTATTATTGATAATAGATAGGAGATTACACACAACTGCCTGAATGATCCCTAAAGATTCAATGCTCTTATCTTATATAGAGAACTAGAGACCGTCTTAACAAATAAGTAAATAACAGAAAAGGAAATAACGAAAAGGAAATAACGAAAAAGAAATAACAAAAAGGAAATAATAAAAATGAAATAACCAATAAGTAAATAACTGATAAGTAAATAACCGCCAGATCATCAAGCATGTGCTGAACTGATCAACGGTTCTAATCTTCTGCATTAGTTACTTGATTTTGAGATCTCTTGTGACATACGTAAGCCTCCTAGGGCATATCAACTACCCGCTGGTTCGAAGACAGCTTGTCCTCAAGCTGGAAAGAAGGGAACTCTCGAACTAAATCACGCACCTCAATCCAGCTGTTCTCGTGGCTTTAACAGAATCTCTTCATCCGAAACATCATCCGTAATCCCATCTTCAAGTAAAACCTCACAGTCATGAACCATAAGCATAACCTGCAGCACACTCTTCGGACATTTGTGATTTGGTCCCCATGGTCCATCACACTTGAAACATAACTTGTTCTTGCGCCTTTCATCGTACTCTGCGGGAGAAAGATTTCTGCGGTCTTTATGCGTTGTAGAAGACAGAGGGCAAACACTACCAGATGCAACAGCGGAACTTGAGGTCTGTGGTTTGTTTTTCCAATTGGTGAAGCTAGAAGATACCGACTTGGTGCAGAACAGACCAGAAACAAGAGGTTGATAATCTTGATCCTCCATTACCAAAGCATCACCGATAATCTTGACCATAACATCAGGCGCTATATCCAGAACCATACTGATCATTTCTGGTAACCCGTGAGGTTTAAGCATTTTGATAATTGTCTGCAATTCCGGCTTCAAACCCTACTTGAATATCAAAATTAATCTCTCATCAGCGAAGTCAGTCATTGGAGCAGATAAGCGTTGAAACTCTTCAACATAATCATCAATGGAATCATATTGAACCAAGTTGAACAGACGATCACGAGGCAAAACACTACGACTACGGCCAAACCGTAACAGGAATTTGGACTTAAAATCATGCCAATGAGAGAAAGGAAGTCTACTTGTTTCCCAATCAAACCAACTGAGAGTCTTGCATGATAAACTCAGCAATATTAGGTCCAATTTCTCAGCATCAGAATATTTCCCTAAGTCAAAGAATCGTTCCACCATAGTCAACCAACTGTGAGCATCAACTCCATCAAAAACCAGCATCTCGACTTTGCGTAAAAGAGTTTCCCGGCTTGGCCATCAACAAGAATAGGTGGACTTGGCGCAGAAACACGTACTGAAGGGTCCAGAACAGAATGAACAACCTCGTTCACCGCGGAGTCCTCAGGCTAACTATGATTAGATTGTCCCTGAGAGCAGAGCAACTGAAGAATTGAAGATAACTGCGTATTCACTGATTTGTGACGACTCTCCGCCAACTTTCGCGAATCTTGTAACGCAGTTTCAACAATCCCTAAATGCTCCTCTATCAGAGAGAATCTCTTCTCCACCTCGCCATCGGAAACATCTGAAGAATGAGTAGTGACAAGCATTGTGAAGTCGGCTCACCGCACCAATTGATGGGGATAAGGACCGCAAACTATGGTATTTCCTGCAACTTCTCTTATTATTGATAATAGATAGGAGATTACACACAACTGCCTGAATGATCCCTAAAGACTAAATGCTCTGTTCTTATATAGAGAACTAAAGACCGTCTTAACAAATAAGTAAATAACGGAAAAGGAAATAACGAAAAGGAAATAATGAAAAAAGAAATAACCAATAAGTAAATAACTAATAAGTAAATAACTGCTAGATCATCAAGCAAGTGTTGAACTGATCAACGGTTCTAATCTTCTGCATTAGTTACTTGATTTTGAGATCTCTTGTGACGTACGTAAGCCTCCCAAAGCATATCAAAGTCTCAATTTTATCTTTCTGAAAGTCCAACCTCTCTAAGGATGCTGATCACTCCTTATATATTCTTAGCACTTCTAGGGTTTTCAATGGAGTCTTTGGAATGCTTCCAAAACTCTCTGTTGCACCAACATGTTGGAGCACCTTTTCCTTTCTGTTTCTGCAGAACCATCAGAGTTGACCTGCATTGCTTCCCTTATGTTTTGCTGCTGCAGGTCCAACTGCGGTTGCAACAGGTTTTACTTTCACTATGCAACCTCTACTCTTCTTTCCATTTTTATGCTAAGTCCATTTTTGTACCAGGTGCTTTTCTTCAAGCCAATAAGAACGTGACACATCAGCGCTGCTTGAACCAAGAACAAGGCCCACTCTTTTGTTGCTCCACGTCAGCTCCACATCAGCTCCACATCAGCTCAATTTGTCTTTTGACATATCCTTTCAATCTCCCCCTTTGTATCTGAATGTCTGAACTCAAGCTCCCTATTAAGACCAGATAACAAACACACAGAACATACAAGGGAAATATGCTAGGAGGTGTAAAGAGATCACTTTAACTTAACCATAATACCAAAGTCAGATTCTCATAGCAGCAACCATTGAGTACCAAAAGTATAGATTAACTTAGAGAACCAAAAGAGATTAGGTCCTAGCATTAAAAGCACCACACTTACCCTATCTTCAAGCATCAGCGATTAGGTCCTAGCAATTCTAAACACTTAGAAGGCATCCACATCCAATGTTACTCCCCATGCTTGAGTGCACATTCAGAGACAAACATTTAGAGAGAACAGAGAGACAATGATCGAGGTAATCAAAGATGCAAACCTGTGAGCTTCTTCTGAACAGTCTAAAATTGGCGAGTTATTTTGCCCAAATCAGTACTCAGAGAAGCAACAATAACACCAGATGAAATACCAAACAAGCTCGAGCTCTTTGGATCCATGGAAAAGAGAAGTGGAGGATCAGAGATGGTGTAGCCTTTAAGCTGCAGAGGAGTATGCTGAAAGTCAAGCACTTGATTAACAAAACCCGGAAAGATTAGACGATGAGTAGACATGTCCTTGAGATCTACCAGCTTCACAAGTCCTGAGAGACATTTGTCTCACAGGCCAGAAACAGAGTTGAAATGCCTTATGCAACACACTCAAATACACATAAGTGGCAGAAATGCAACTCATTCTCAACCAGTAAACTACTTCAGTTCAGTGTACACCACAATTTGAGACTCAGAATGATGCATGAGATGAGTTATGGGTGTATGTAGGACATCAATGCACAATGCTCAACAAGATTTGTAACACAAGAACTTTTTAGTACATCACTTTGAAACTGCAAACATCTCATTGTAAGACAAATGAGGGACCCACGAGTGACTTGTCAAGTGACCAGAGAATTAGATTATCCTTATGATTAGTCAAAAATCAGCAAGTATATATATTTAAACCAGACATTGGATACCCATGGCACGGAGGACTCACCATCTTAACCAGATGTGTGCTACGATTTTGATACAACAGGGCACTTGAGGGTTTTTGAGAAGAAAAACATCAACCCACCAGGCCATCAAGGTAGCTATTTCTCAAGTGTGAGGAGTTTTCACTCTTACTGATCAATTCAGAGAGTCTACGCATCACCATACAGACTTGAAGATCACTTCCAGAGATACTTGTAACACCACCCCATCCTACAACCCAATGAAACTTCTCATTTTTTTGTATAATATAGAAAACTTATCTACCCCTTTTTATAAGCATTACCCAATTTTTTTGATTTTTTTACCTTTTTTTGTTATATATATTGTAAAAGTAAACACAAGATACCTCTGAAGCATGATAGTCAGACTCGCATGAAGAACAACTCTTTCTCTGAACTGAATTGCCAATATGAGGTTTTGTGTTATGGTAGTAGTGTCCAGGGAAAAGAAAAACAACAAATGTCAGAGTTACATCTATTATGCACAAACACACACTATTACAATGTGTTTCAATGCTCACAAATACCAAGTGCCTTTTGCAAATTTGAGAATGTGTTCAATTCCAATGGTTTTGTGAATATGTCAGCCAACTGATTCTCTGATGCAACATGAGTAATCTCGAAATGTTTCTCCTCTACTAGGTCACAAATGAAATGATGCCTAATATCAATATTCTTTGTTCCAGAATGTTGCAAATGATTTTTAGAGATGTTTATGGCACTCATATTATCACAATGCACAACAATTGTATTAGAAACCAAACCGTAATCTGCAAGCATTTGTTTCATCCAAATGAAATGAACACAATAGCTTCCCAATATGATGTACTCAGCCTCTACAGTAGACAGAGTGGCACAACTTTGCTTCTTGCTATGCCAAGACACCAAATTTTTTCCCAAGAAGGAACATCCACCTGATGTGCTCCTTTGGTCATCAATACTTCCTGCCCAGTTTGCATCACAAAGTCATGCCAAGTTTTGATTAGTTTGTTTATTGTAATACAAACCATGTTCAGCTGTTCCTTTTACATATTTGATAATCCATTTCACAACAGCCAAGTGTGACTATTTTGGATTAGCTATGTACTGGGCACATATTCCAACACTGAGACACATGTTTGGTCTGTCGGCAGTAAGATATAGTAGACTCTCAATCATTACTCGATATAGCTTCTCGTCGACTGATTGCCGATCTTCTTTTTGAGCTAACTTGCAAGTTGTACTCATAGGTGTCCTTGCTAACGTACTAGTCTGCATATCAAAATGTTTGACCAGATTTTTGGGGTAGGTGCTTTGTGATACAAGATCCCAGTATCAGATTATTGAACTTATAACCCAAGGAAGTAACTTAGTTCGCCAACCATACTCATTTTAAACTCCTTCGTCATCAGCTTTACAAAACCATATACATTGCTCTTATTTGTGCATCTAAACACAATGTCATCTACATACACTTCAATCACAAGAATGTCCTTTTCATCAAGCTGAATAAAGAGAGTTTTGTCAACTAGACCTCTGTTGGACCCAAGGTTGATCAGAAACTGAGTGAGTCTTTCATACCAAGCCTTGGCACCTGTTTCAATCCAAAAAGAGTTTTTTGAGCTTGTATACACGTTCAAGATACTTTGGGTCCTCAAATCCTTTCGGCTGTGATACATAGAATTCCTCTTGTAGTAACCCATTGAGAAAGGCACTCTTGACATCTATCTGATACAGTCTGAAGTTGAACACACAAGCAACACCTAACAAGAGATGAATTGATTCCAACCTTGCTACTAGTTCAAATGTTTCATTAAAGTCAGTCCATTCAATTTAAGAGTACCATTGTGCTATCAGTCTGGCCTGGTTTCGCGTCACATTGCCCACACCATATATTTTGTTCTTAAAGATCCACTTTCCCCAACCACATTGACACCAGTTGGTCTAGTTACAAGATCCCTGATACACATGCATTTTGGCTTGATTTCATATCTATTTTTGCACTAGTTTAGGCACTTAAGATTCATTTATTCTCATATTTTGACTAATAACTTGAATATTCTTCATTTTAGAGTCCTAAAAGTGTTGTGTCGCATTCTTGCATGTTTGAGTCATTCTTAGGTGATTTGGAGCTGATTTGGAAGCTTGGAGTGTCGGAGGCGGATCTGAGAGTTAGTGCTGCCCTTAACGGAGTAAAAAGCAGGAGACCGATCGGTCCCATCTTTAGGACCGATCAATCCCGATGCGTTGAGCCTTTTTCCAAAAATGTTTTTATTTAGTTGGGCCGAATTTTTTAAGGCCCATCTCGTTTTTAGGGATCAGAAACCCTAAGTATAAAAACCAGAGAGCAGCCACACTGCTCTGGATCTATCTTTTCTCAATTTCATTTTATTTTTACAGACATCTTTTCTCTCTACTTTCTCTACTTTTGTTGGGCAATTTTTCTTCTCCCTGGATCATCTTGTACACCACTTTGGAGAAGTTTTTCTAAACCCTATTATATTAATTCAGTTTCAGTTTATTATGTCTTTCACTATTGTTATTGTTTGTGTTGATTTCATTATGTGTGAGTAGTTCTCTAATCAAGTTTAGGAATTTTCTAGGGATTGATGAATGAATGTAACCTAGATAGGGATTACCTTATGGCTCTTCACCTCTTGTAATATTAATGCCTAAGTTGAACTGGCCATTTAGCTTTTGATATCTAGATTGTTAATGCACCAAAAGTGATTGTTTAATAATCTGAAAAACCATTTGGTGGGCAATTGTCCTTGGACTACGGAAGTTGATCCAAGGCAAGTTTGTGAACTTATCAAATTTTAATACTTGTCTAGAACTTTTAGGACCAACGAAAGTTAGGATTCTAGGTTGCTAGACAAAGTAGTTGATGCCACAGAAGTGGATTAGCTATAAATTGTGTGCTTTGAGTTTAAGACGGTTTTTATTGTTCCCTGAATAATGCTTGACTTCATCATTCTGATTTCCTGAGGAGTTTTCCTGAACTTGATGCTTTTTATTTATTGAATTTAATCTCGTTTGAATCACTTCTTGTTAGGGACAGAAAAACTTCAACCAAGGTTTTCAGAAGAAGTCTTTCTTGCAGAACTCAGGTTCAAGAAATTTTCAAAAACCGTTCATGCAAAACTCAGGCGCGAATTTCAGGACGTTTCGGCAGCCTCCTCCAGTTCAGCAATTTCAGCAGCATGCAAGCTCTTCGAACAACTCACAAGATAAGCTTGAGGCTTTGATGCAACAACTTCTATAGAACCAGAATAAGACTTCCCAGAAAATCAAGGAAACGGCTCGGGAGATTAATGCTAAGGTCGATAACATGTACCGCAGCCTGCACATGCAATTCAGAGACCTTATGGTACTTTACCAGGTAGGGGAGAGAAGAACCCCAAGGAATCTTGCCACACCATCACACTAAGGAGTGCTAGAGAGCTTGAGCCGATAGCTACAAGAAACGCAGCCGATGACGTAGTCATAGAACTTAAGGATGATGATGTCACAGCTAAACTAGTTAGAGAAGAATCTCAACCAAAGACTCCTGCAGATGCACCGCCAGTTGTTGTTGAGAGAGTCTATGTGCCGAAAGTCCCTTACCTTCGACCGCCAAGGAAGTCACAAAAAGATTTAGAGGAAGCCAAGTGTAAGGCTATGCTTGAAGATCTAACTGTTAAATTACCTCTTGTTGATGGAGTACAGATGGTCCCCTGTCTTAAGAGCTATGTTAAGAAACTGCTGGCAAACAAGCTTTATGGGGACGAAAAGGTTATGATGGTAAACAAAGATTGCAGTGCCATTCTTCAGAACAAGCAGATCAAAAAGGAAGGAGATCCAGGTAAGTTCGTCCTTTCTGTTCGAATTGCATTGCTGACATTTGCTTGTTCACTATGTGATTTAGGATCAAGTGTCAACCTGATGCCATACTCAGATGCAAAACGCCTTGGCTTCACCCAATTCAAGCAGACAAAGATCTCTTGAGTTTTTGTGGATCGTTCAGTTAAGCTTCCTGTAGGTATTCTAGAGGATCTTAAGTGATGATCGGCAATGTTAATGTACCAACTGACTTTGTTGTCCTCGAGTTGGAAAATGAACCAAAAGACCCGCTGATATTGGGAAGGAACTTCCTGAAGACGGTAGGTGCCATAACATATGTGAAGAGAGGACGGATAGACCTTCACCTGGGGGACATCATCATGAAGTTCCATATGGATAATATGATAAAGAGGCCTACGCTTGACGGACAAACTTTCATGGTCAATGACTCAGAAGAAATAGTTGATGATATGGCAGAGTAAATTCTTACAAATGACCCTCTGGAGATTGCATTGACGAAAGCCGCAGACGAAGAATGATACTTGGATGAAGATACAACCAGGTACGCAAGGATGCTTGATTCTAGTAAACAAGTAGAGAAAATGGTCTCTTTTGTTTCACTTGATGCAGATACTTCAGTACCACTAAAGAAGCACTCTACACTGAATGATAACCCTTGGAGCGAGCTGAAAACGCTACCACCAGGTCTCAGGTACGCGTTTATTGGACCAAATTCCACCTATCATGTGATCATTAATGCTGAATTGAACAATGTAGAGACATCGCTACTGCTTTGTGAACTTCGCAAGTACCAAAAAGCACTGGGATACACGCTCGACGGACATTACAGGTATCTCCCCTGATCTTTACATGCATATGATTCATCTAGAAGATGAATCTATGACTTCTATCAGAGACGATTAAACCTGAATCTGAAAGATGTTGTAAAGAAAGAGATAATGAAACTTCTGGAAGCTGGTATCATTTATGCAATTTCTAATAGTACTTGGATAAGCCCTGTGCACGTAGTCCCTAAGAAAGGTGGTGTAACTGTGATTAAAAATGATAAGAACGAATTGATCCTGACTAGGACAATTACTGGACATAGGATGTGCATATATTACAGGAAATTGAATGCTGCAACTAGGAAAGATAATTTTCCTTTACAGTTTATTGATCAAATGCTTGAGAGATTGGCTAACCATCCTTACTACTGTTTCTTAGATGGTTATTCAAAATTCTTTCAGATTCCTATTCATCACGACGATCAAGAAAAGACGACATTCACCTGTCCCTATGGCACTTTTGCACAGAATGCCATTTGGACTATGCAATGCCCCAGCGACATTCCAAAGATGCATGATGTCTATTTTTAATGATTTAATTGAGGACATAATGGAAATGTTTATGGATGACTTTTCTGTCTATGAATCTTCTTCCTTTGTTTGTCTCTCTAACCTTTGCAGGGTTCTTCAAGGATGTGAAGATAAGCATCTGGTTTTGAACTGGGAGATATGCCACTTCACGGTGAGAGATGACATCGTTATGGGCCACAAGATTTCAGAAAAGGGCATCAAAGTGGATAAGGCAAAGATCGAGGTGATGACGAGTCTTCAGCCTCTAGATTTGGTTAAGGGAATCAAAAGCTTCCTGGGGCATGCTGGTTTCTACAAGAGGTTTATTTAGGACTTCTCTAAGATAGCGAGACCATTGACCCAACTGTTGTGTAAGGATGTGAAGTTTGAGTTCGATAGTGCCTGTTTAGAAGCCTTTCTCACAATCAAGGGAGCCCTTGTCAGCGCTTTGATAGTTCAGCCGCCAGATTGGAATTTGCCTTTTGAGGTGATGTGTGATGCCAGTGATTACGCAGTAGGTGCTGTTCTGGGACAGCGGAAGGATAAGAAGCTCCATGTCATCTATTATGTGAGCAGGACTATGGACGATGCACAGTGCAAGTATGCTACTACAGAGAAGGAGCTGCTTGCCATTGTGTTCGATTTTGAGAAGTTCAGATCATATCTGGTAGGTTCTAAGGTGATTGTCCACACTGACTACGCTGCACTAAGGTATCTTCTCACCAAGAAGGACGCAAAACCAAGATTACTAAGGTAGATCCTCCTTCTTCAAGAGTTTGATCTCGAGATTAAGGACAAGAAAGGTATAGAAAACGGTGTTGCGGATCATTTGTCTAGACTCCGCATAGAGAACGAGGTACCACTAAATGACAGCTTACCAGAGGAGCACATTTATGCTATTTATGAGAATCATGATAGCTACTACACTTCTGTCCGGAACCGTCAACCTCCACCGGCTTCCAAATCTTCGAGTTCTCCTTGGTTTGCAGACATAGCCAATTACTTAGCTGCTGAGTTAGAGCATGATATATTTTATGGCTACAACAAGTAGAAGTTTCTCCGTGATATCCGCCATTACTTATGGGACGACCCCTACTTGTTCAAACAATGCTCAGATGGTATGTTCCGGTGATGTATTTCAGAGGATGAAATCCAGGGAGTACTCTTTCACTGTCACAGTTCAGCTTATGCAGGGCATTTTGGGGCTTCAAAGACTGTGTCTAAGGTTTAACAAGCAGGATTTTGGTGGCCTACGATATTTCGTGATGCTCACAGATTTGTTTCGCGGTGTGATTCCAGCCAGAGGCAAGAAAATATCACCAAGAGGAATGAGATGCCTCAGAATATCATCCTGGAAGTTGAGGTATTTGATGTATGGGGATTGACTTTATAGGACCGTTTCCATCTTCTTTTGAAAACCAATACATCTTGGTAGCCGTTGATTATGTGTCAAAATAGGTCGAGGCGCTGGCCAGCCCCACAAACGATGTTAACGTGGTCTCTAAGCTGTTCAAGAAGATCATTTTTCCCAGGTTCGGAGTCCCGCGCATAGTAATAAGTGATGGCGGCTCTCATTTCATCAATAAGACGCTTGAAAGTTTACTGAAGAAGTATGGAGTCAAGCATAAGGTTGCTATGCCTTATCACCCTCAGACCAGTGGACAAGTTGAAGTTTTTAACAGAGAAATCAAGGGCATCCTACAGAAAACAGTCAACACAACAAGGAAAGACTAGTCAATCAAGCTGGATGATGCATTATGGGCATACATGACTACATACAAAACACCGCTAGGCACGACCCCTTTTCATCTCGTCTATGGAAAATCATGCCACCTTCCGGTCGAGTTAGAATTCAAGGCATCATGGGCAGTGAAATTTCTGAACTTTGACATCAAACCTGCAGCTAAGAAACGAACTATACAACTACTAGAACTGGAAGAAATACGCCATAGGGCTTTTGAGAGCTCCATGATTTACAAAGAGCGAACTAAGGCCTACCATGACAAGAGAATTCTTCAGAGAAACTTTGCTGCTAATGATAAAGTTTTACTGTTTAACTCACGTTTAAAACTATTTCCAGGAAAGTTGAAGTCACAGTGGTCTTGTCCTTTCACGATCAAGGAAGTCCGACCCTATGGAGTTGTAGTGTTGTTGAGCACTACCGGAGGAAAGTTTGTGGTAAATGAGCAACGCCTTAAACCATACCTAGTAGATACTATTGTCACTGAGGGTGAAACCATTCCTCTTAGTGATCCGCCAACTGCTTAAGGCAGTAAACAAAGTCGAGCTTGAGACTTTAAACAAGCGCACTTGGGAGGCATTCCCATGTTTATCCTTGTGAATATTGACTTCATTTTTGTTTTTATTTTTGCTTTTTGACTATCAGGAAAATCTCCACTTGTAGCGTTGGTGAAACCGATCGTTCTGCTGGGATCGATCAGCCCAAAAATAAGAAGCTGACGGAAATATGAGATCGATCGGTCTGGTCTTTAAGACCGATCGGTCTAGTTGTGAAGCAATATGCGAAAGAGATGGTGACCGATTGTTCTGCTGGGAGTGATGGTCGAAAGATAAGATCTTGACGGAGAAGTTGGAGCGCTCGGTCTAATCTATGGGACCAATCGATCCTGAGGAATTGACTCGCGGTAACAAGGTAAGGGACCGATCGGTCCGCCACTAGACCGATCGATCCAACGGCTCAGGTACGTTTCTGACTTCCGATTTCAGCCCAATCCGACTTGTTATTCCGGTCCACATCCGGTTTAGGGCCGAGAATGAATGAATTTTAAAGGCCCATGACATAACCTAAACTCGCGCCTCCTCTTTCCTCACGCTTTAAAACCCCTTTGCCTCCAACTCTTTCTCTTTCAATTTTTCTCTCTTGTTGCACTTTGAATCCGAAATTGCCTCTTGAATTAGCTAACTCTTGTTGATTTCTCTGTTTCATTCAAGCTTTATCATCAAGACACAAGGTAAAATCATCTCTTCTTAATTTTTCATGGATTTCTCTAAATTCTAATTCTTCATGGGATATTGAATTAGGGACTTTTGATATGTGTAATTGCTTGTTTTGAGTTAGTTAATGGTTGGGTTAGAGGATTAAATCAGGAATTTGCAGAAATAATGGTGAATTTCGAAAATTTCATTGAGTTTTTGGGAAGGTGATGAATAGTTCCGAAAATTTAAAAACTTAGGAGATTTCTGAAAATCCTTTTGTTTAAAGCTTTGTTTGTACAACATTGAGCTTCATGTGTGTTGAGAGATTGCCTTGAGTGTTTGCAATTTGTTTTGTGCACTCTATCTCAATATCTAACTTCATACTTGAGAATTTGTGTCTAGGTACAATGTCCCGCACAAGGAGCATGAATCAACGCATGAGATCTTCAGCTACTGAGCATAGCAATTCTCCATCCTACAAGAAACCAATGCTAGGAGCACCACTCTTCGGAATCATGACGGAATCAGAGCATGACGATTTCATTAACCTCCAAGACATCACCTTCATGCCAACAAGGTTCTTGAATGAGGAAATCCTACAAGAGATGGGGATACATGAGGACATGTTTGCTTTACTTAGTGACATGGGACTTGCTAGATTCGCAAGGGTTAAGAGCTCCATCTATCGAGACGCAGCACGAGAGTTCTTTGCAACAGTTTGACTCGAACACGCAAGAGGGCGAACACACAGGGCTGGTGATGATATCCCAAAATTCAAGATGAACCAAATTGCTTATGAGATCATCGTCGATGAAGTCTGCGTGACATTTGGGTTTAACACATCTCCTCCAAGTACCAAATTTGAGTCATTCGACAATGCTGATGAGTTCTGGGACAAATTAGCTACTGGAGACGTCTACAATAAACCACGCAGCGGTGCCATTCGAAACCTTGCCCTCAGAATCGTGGCAAACTTCCTCTCCAACACCCTTTTTGCGTGTCATAACACATCAACAGTGAAGAAACATGAGTTGTGCTTACTTTTTTAGGGGGTAAGACGCACTCTACTCGATATCGATGGTCGCCGCTTCTATGATTTTTTGGGCAATGAGGTTAACCTTGGTTGGGTTTTAGCTCACGAGTTCACCAAGATCAGATCATGGGAGAGGATTCCCGATGAACATTTATGTTATATAGCTGGTCTAATTCTTCTAGTTTTACAGTATGCAGGTGTACCTTTAGAGCCCTACGAAGAAGACGCGCACCTGAATACCATTGAGAGGGAACACCTTGTGCGTTGCGGCATCCTCACCAGAAAACTTGACGAATATGTTTATGTCTTTTACGACAGGGAGGCAACAAGGCGCATAATTACACTTCCTTCGCTGGATCATACATCAATTCACATTCGCCACAACCTTTACTTCCCACATCATGGACCTGTTGTAGGCCCACCGCCCGACAAGCCTCTCTCTGCTGGCAATGCCTTATTATGACGATGATACCTAGACCTTGCCACAATTGAGGATGCACCCACGGACACATCAACAAAGGCTTTATGCGGCAGCCTACACGTTTCAGCAACAAGTGAACCGCTCTGAGTGAAAACAGATTGCCAAGCTCACAAGGAAACTATGGAGAATGCCAGGATACGTCCCTAGTGACGAACTCACTAAAGAAAGCGAAGAATCTTATGACGAAGATCAGGAAGAAGTCTACTGTTCTGATGTCTCCACTCCTTAGAGGTAACAAGTCACCACCTTTGTAAATATGCATCATTTTTGTTTCTTTTGTGTCTTCTCTTCCTTGGATTTTCTTTCACTGAGATGGTGCAAATTAAGTCTGAGGGAGGAAAATTGTTACTAACCACATTTTCCTTTCTTTTGTTTCGATTTTGAGTCACTTTTAAATTTTTCTTGAGTTAGTTTTTCATTTTAGGGATTTTTTTGAGGCAAAAACATGCAGGGAACCATGATTTTTCGAGGAACAACCACGTTTTCAGGGATTTAAGTGACCATTGATCCGAGCTTGACAGACTTCAAAGACTATTAGAAAACATAGAGATTCTGCAACTTTCCAACATTACCCATGCCTCTTCGAGCTTTTGAAGGATCCAATGCCGATTTTGCACCTAACTTGACTTCATTCTCTTGTCTTGGGGCTTGGAAATACATTGGATCGGATTCTTCTCTCAGTTCTGAAAGACTTATCTGTGTAAGTGTGATCCCCTTCTCTTAACCTTTCAAGTAAATGCATGCTTAAAAACATGATGATTGGAGCTCTATGATCGCAAGAACCGAAAAGATGAGATGATTTTCTTTGAAGTAAAGGGATAGGAAAATTTCATGCGATCCCATTATTTTACTTGGAGAAATGATCACGCAAAGGTGAAAGCGAGGCCTAGGAAAATTTCTCATGATGCCATTATTCGCTTTGCCTTTGAATTACCAAGGGGGAACCGATAGAAAAAATAAAATGATACCCTAGAAGAGTAGGGCGAAATCGGTTGCCAAAGTGGAAGAATGAGAGGAAAGGGATCACTAGGAAGATAGTCTGTGTGTTCATGTTGTGACTGAAGGAGAACCCAAGTGTTCAATGATCAAAATTCCCTCGATGAGACCGCACCTAGTATACATGAGATCGGTATTGGCGAATTCAGAGGTCTTCATTGGGACTGTGGAGTTTTGCTTGTGACAGTTGCAAGGGCTGAGGGAAGTACAAGGTGGTCTCGAATCTGTCAAGTAAGTTTTCATGTGGCTTACCAATGTTTTTGGTTATGTGGTATTCTGATGATGAAATGAGTTCACTGTGTTTTCAAACCTTTCTTTCATTCTTTGTCTTTCTGTTTGCTTGAGGACAAACAAAAGGCAAGTCTGGGGGAATTGATATACATGCATTTTGGCTTGATTTCATATCCATTTTTGCAATGGTTTAGGCATCATTTATTATCATATTTTGATTGATAACTTGTATATTCTTCATTTTAGAGTTATAGAAGTGTTGTGTCGCATTCTTGCATGTTTGAGTCAGTTTTAGGTGATTTGGAAGCTTGAAGTGTCGGAGGCGGATCTGAGAGTTAGTGCTGCGCTTAACAAAGTAAAAAGGAGGAGACCGATCGGTCCCATCTTTAGGACCGATCAATCCCGATGCGCTGAGCCTTTTTCCAGAAACGTTTTTATTTAGTTGGGCCGAATTGTTTAAGGCCCATCTCATTTTTAGGGATCAGAAACCCTAAGTATAAAAACCAGAGAGCAACCACACTTCTCTGGATCTATCTTTTCTCACAGACATCTTTTCTCTATACTTTCTCTACTTTTGTTGGGTGATTTTTCTTCTTTTTGGATCATCTTGTACACCACTTTGGAAAAGTTTTTCTAAACCCTATTATATTAATTCAGTTTCAGTTTATTATTTCTTTCGCTATTGTTATTGTTTGTATTGATTTCATTATGTGTGAGTAGTTCCCTAATCAAGTTTAGGGATTATCTAGGGATTGATGAATGAATGAATGTAAGCTAGATAGGAATTACCTTATGGCTCTTCACCTCTTGTAATATTAATGCCTAAGTTGAACTGGCCATTTAGCTTTTGATCTCTAGATTGTTAATGCACCAAAAGTAATTGTTTAATAATCTGAAAAACCATTTGGTGAGCAATTGTCCTTACTCTACGGAAGTTGATCCAAGGTAAGTTTGTGAACTTATCAAAACTGATTTTAATACTTATCTAGAACTTTTAAGACCAACGAAAGTTAGGATTCTAGGTTGCTAGACAAAGTAGTTGATGCCACATAAGTGGATTAGTTATAAATTGTGTGCTTTGAGTTTAAGACAGTTTTTATTGTTTCCTGAATAATGCTTGAATTCATCATTCTGATTTCCTGATGAGTTTCCCTGAACTTTATGCCATCTTCTGAAGGGTTATGTTCTTGTGTTCTACAACAACATTCTACTTTGAAGTCATTGGTGCAACATATTGGTAATGTATTCCTTGTGACTGACATAACTTATCAAAGCGGGTGTTCGGGAACTCTCCTCCATGGTCACTTCTAATTTGGACAATGTTTCCTTTTTCCGTTTGCAACTGTAAGGCCAAGATCTTGAAACTCACAACAACATCAAACTTGTCTCTCAGAAACTTGACCCAAGTGAATCTTGAGAAATCATTCACCAACACAAATACATATCTTTTACCATTTAGACTTTCTGTTTGAACTGGCCCCATGAGATCCATATGAACCAATTCCAGAATTCTCTTTAATGTTATCTCAGCTACCCTCTTGTGTTGGACCTTAATATGTTTTCCTTTATTACACCCATCACACACAACTATGTCCTTTTCTTTGATGCTTGGTATCCCTCTATCCACTTCAGCGTTGACCAGTTTTGTCAAACTCTGAACTTTCATATGCCCCATCCATCTTTGCCACATTTCCAACTCAGATTCAACTATCGAGTAACAAGTTTCAGACTTTTTCCACTTGTAACAGTTGTTTTTAGTTTGTGTACCAATCAAGACTGTAGTTCCATTACAGTCAACTGCCCCACAATTAGACTTTGTGAACGTGACATCCAAATCACTGTCACATAGTTGACTTATACTAATCAAATTAGCAGTCAATCCATCGACATGGTACACACCTGGTAAGGCTGGAAGGCCTGAACCATCTGTATCACCTTTGCCATTCACCTTCCCGTTTGCTTCCACCATCAAATGTAACTTTGGGTCCAGCTGCTTCAAGGTAGTTTTTCAAAGACGATTGACTACTTGTCATGTGTCTAAAGCAACCACTGTCGAAATACCAAGGATCATCCAGCTGAAAAGGTGTATGCAACATTTGCAAGGTATCTTGATCTCCAACTGTCAGACAGGTAGTTCAGTTCATCAAGGAGACTGATGTACCACATATTGTTGATTTCTTTGGTCACATCTCCGTATAGATCAACTTTTGCAACCCATAAACCCATAAATTGTGAAGGTCCAGGGTGGCACTTGTTGAACCTCCAAACTAGCTTGAGTCTTCCAAGAAACTTGTAGCACTTGCCTCTGACATGAACATGCTTGTTGCAATAGCAGCACGAATACACTCTCTGTCTTCCATTACCCCTTCTGTTACCCCTTACCACTGTTCGACTAACACCAGACCCACCATGTTGATTACCAACCACTTTGTCAGCTTGACCTGTGACAGATTTGACCAAGTTGCTTTCACTACCTTTCACAAAGTTGATCATCCTTGGTGGAACCACTTCGCCCGCACAGCTTTCCTGATAACATAGACCAAAATGTTGCTTCCCAATGATCCCCATACCCAGAATTTCATCCAGGTTCTTTATTTCGTTGTTAAGCATTCTGATTTGTTTTTCTTTGTCCCTCAGCTGATTCTCCAGAAATGTTGCCTTTTACTTTTCATGTTCACACCTGTTTTGCCACACAAATACAAGATTCTCGTTAGTTGTAAAAGGATCAATAGGTAAGTTACTAACCAGTTTTTCATTCTGAGAGGCTTCAAGTGCATCAACCATAGCTTCCAAGGAAAGATTTTCTCTGGTCAGTTGTACCTTGTCTTCACTGATCTTAACCCAGTTGTCATACAATTTGTAGTAGTCTTCTTTACTGTCTGCTTCACTTTCTGCTTCAGAGTCTGTGTCATAACTCATATGTACTATTTCTTCTTTGCCCGAGAGGCATACAAAGTTTAGCAGTTCTTCTTCGTAATCCTCGTCGTCCTCTGACTTATTTTCATCGAAGTTACTCACTAATGCTTTCCCTTTCCGTTTACTGGGACATTCCAACTTGGTATGTCCTATACCTTTGCACTCAAAGCACTTCAGCTCTTTCCGCTTGGCTAATGGATATTCAGACTTGAAGTGACCCATGTCACCACACTCGTGACACAACAGATTATGTATTCCACTGTTCTTCTCACCTTCAGGCCGAGCAGCATTGTTCTTGTCCACTTAGACATTCTCCATCGTTCATCACAATTGTAATGGTTCCACTCCACACGCTTCAAAGCCTTACTAAAGTTCCTTGTCATTAGACCCATTTCTTCCTTTATTTGCAACAAACTGTCTTGTTCTGAATCAGAAACAAACGCAACACCCTTTGATGTCTTCACCGTGTCATCAGCTACTTCCATTTCTTTAGATTTCAACATCCCTACAAGATCTTCAAACTTCATGGTGTCTGAGTTACCTATAACTCTCATCACAGCTTTGTGAGCAGCAAACTTTGGAGGAAGACAATAAAGAAGTTTCTTCACCACTTCTTATTCTTTGTAGGTTTTTCCAAGTACAGCAACTTCATTGGCAATGAAACTTATTTTATAACTGAACTGTACTATGGTTTCTTCTTCAAACATCTTAAGATTCTCAAAGTTAGATGCCAGTTGGTCCAGCCTAGTACGTTTCACCGATGTGTTGCCCTCGTGTGACTTCAGAAAGATGTCCCAAGCTCTTTAGCAGATTTTCACCCTTGTATGAGTTTTAACTCATTTTCATCAACACCTGAGAAGATAACATTCAAAGCTCTAGCATTGAACTTTGACAAGTCCTTCTCTTTGTTAGTCCAGTTGACCTTGGGTTTCAGAATGGGAAAAAGTCAAACAAACCTCCAACTTACCAAAAGGGTCAAATTAAACCACGAACTCTCGTACTTCTAAAATAATCATCAAACTTTTTTCGTTGATCGCCAAATAAACCTTCAATTTTTCATTGACCATGTTATTTAACCCCGACGTTAAATTCTTAAACAAAATCAGTTAACCCCGTTAAACCCTAGTTAATGGTCTCTGTTAGTCCATACACTGCATTTTATTAAACCCAAAAACGACGTAGCTTACCACTTTCTTCTTCCTTCAATGACCAAATTCCCAATCCCTAACCTACACCCTAATTTTCTCGATTTGAAGTTCATATCACCTCTTCTCTTCTTTACTTTTCGTCTGTTCTTTTCATTTACTTAATAATGAGCTCCAATTTACACCAAGTCGATTCCCATCCTCCTCCACGTATTCTTCGTCGAATCCATCTACCTCGTCATCATCCTCAATGATTGGGATTTCCTCCTCGGCATTATCATGGATTGAGAGAAGAGAGGATTGGGATTTTTGAGAGAAATTAGGGGTTATGTCCTTTGTCTTTGATTTGGGGTTTTTCACTCGTTTTTAGGTTTAATAAAACGCAGTGTATCAACTAACAAAGACAATTAACTGGGGTTTAACGGGGTTAATTGATTCCATTAAGAGCGGAGTTAAATGACATGGTCAATGACAAATTGAGGATTTATTTGGTGGTCAACAAAAAAATTTGATGATTATTTTGGAGGTTTGAGAGTTCGTGGTTTAATTTGACCCTTTTGGTAAGTTGGAAGTTTGTTTGACTTTTTTTCCGTTTCAGAATCTTCCCTTCTTCCTCTCTAGTCATAAATGGTTGTTCCCATTATTCTTCAATAGCTGTCAAAGCATCCTCACCTTATCCACATATGATCTGAATCATCCTTACCTTCCAGTAACCATACCCTTTGGTATCCAACATCAGAGGCTTCTGCACAACCATCACATCAAACGTGTTCTCCATTCGTTCCACATGATATACAACCTGTTTGAGAAAGATACCTCATGTTGGTTAAACTGCTCTAATACCAAATGAAAATATCAAAATGGAGTAGTAACACAGTTACACACATAAGAGTTTTCAAAAGCTTTTGTATTAAGAATAATATAAACAAAGTACAATATTGTTTATTCATATTTACATTGAACCAGACTTGGTTCAATACTGACCTATTCCTAACTACCCAAAGCTCACACAACACTACAAAGTTGTAGCTGTTGCAACTCTCTTGTGGTCACTCCCCATAACAAAAGAACAAAAACACAACAGTATAGACTGTAGCTGTTGTAACACTCTTGGTTTCACTCGCCAAGAACACCCTAAAACTTTTAGGCTTGGAACTCTCAATTTTATCTTTTTAAAAGTCCAGCCCTTTAAGGATGCTGAGCACTCCTTATATAGTCTCAACACTTCTAGGGTTTCCAATGGAATCTTTGTAATGCTTTCAAAACTCCCTGCTGCACCAACATCTTGCAGCACCTTTTCCTTTCTGTTTCTGCAGAACCATCAGAGTTGATATGCATTGCTTCCCTTTTGTTATGTTGTTGCAGGTCCATTTGCGGTTGCAACATGTTTTACTTTCACTCTGCAACCTCTACTCTTCTTTCCATTTTTATGCTAAGTCCCTTTTTATACCATATGCTTTTCTTCAAGACAATAGGAACGTGACACATTAGTGCTGCTTGAACGAAGAACAAGGCCCACTCTTTTGTTTGCTCCACATCAACTCCACATTAGTTCAATTTGTCTTTTGACATATCCTTTCAGATGAGGCTATCGATCTGAGCATCTCCGAAAAGGATATGTTTTCCATTGAACTTACTTCAAAGAGGCTTCTGATTCTGAAGCTTTAGCTATGAGAACCTCTTTTCATATATACCAAATCCACCAAAAATCATCGGAGACAGAGAATGATTCCCGCAAACTCCAAAGGATAACTCGTTTTCTTTTTTCTAGATGGTGCTTTTCTTATATTGTTAAAAGAGGAGAAAATTTACCACGAACAAACGAAGATTTGTTGGAATCCGAAGAAAAGAGACCCTTCGATCAAAATGATGATGGCCAATGTTCAGCAGAGAAGATTGAAAGAGAGATATTATTATTTATAGAAGATGAGAAGATATATTTTGAGGTGATGAAACTGATGGAAGATGAGAGACGAAACATTTCACGAAGAGATGCAAGGAAAAAGCGGAAGAGGCGATGATGATTCTAATCGTGTCCTTCGACCTAATACAAAATGAGTTGTATCAATCTTTTCATTTGATTGGCTCTTTGAATAAGAAGTTGAAGCTGATATGTCAACTCTAAAGGACTTTAAAATGCTGATGTAGCACAAACACATATATATAATTTTTAAATTGTTCTGAACATGTGGCATTAATCTTGCTGAGCTGTTTTAACTAAATGTTTTCATTGGTTGATTGAGAGAACTGAAAATGGCTTATGTGTCAGCGCTGAAGAGACTCACCACTCTTTTATATATATAATTTCCTCTTCTATAAAAAATGCTTTAATTAATTCTAATTCTGTTTGTAAAATAAAATATGGTTCTTTACCGGATAGTTCTCATAGTTAAACAAAATTACATAACCCAACGAGTATTATCTATCCAAACCTGTTACCGACATATTATAACCCAAATCCAATTAGTTTATTTGCAATAACCGAAATCATCCAAAAACCGACCAATAACCGAAATTACTTGAGATGTAAAAATCTCCAAATTTACCTTAACCTTCTAAAAATCCCTAAATCTTTTCACCTTCGTTTCACTCTCCACTCCAGCGATTGTTTGGGATATTCACTATTTGCAGTGGCGAGGACGATTACTCCGACTTCACTCAGCCTCACTTTCTTGTTTCACTCATTCTTTGCGAGGATCAATGGCGCGAACAAAGAGCTTGGCAAGAAATATGAGATTAGGGTACTTCATCGTACCTTATGCTCCGGCATCGAAATAGTTTTGATATTGCTTAGCAAAAATATTTTCGATATTTTACATAGTTCATGTTACATCTATTGCTTAGCATATTCTCTTCTTGCAATGTGAATTGTAAGCTGTTACAAGAAGACGCTCTGTTTGAATTCATCAGCTTTATCTTACTATGTGAAATTGTGAATTGTTACAACGATTGTTTTTCTTTTTCTTTTTCTTTTCCTTTTCTAAGTTATTATATTAGTTTACTTGGATATTCAATTAACTCTACGTTTATTGGACTTACTATTCTATATTTTATATGTTTTTGTCATGTTGGAGTTTGATACAATTTTATTATACATGATTTTATAACTAACAGTCAAAAAATTATTAAATTACTGAAGATTTAATTTAATTATGTTTTGAATTTATCTATTTGGATGAATGAGGGATTCAGATGAGAGAAGTACCGAAGTCATACAACTTTTGGGTATGTATCTACCTACAACTGAGTACACGAAAACCATAAAAATTGCAATTAGGTGCTATGTTGCAAAGACAGTGGAGAATATTGAGAAGATACTTAATAACCATGAGAAGCAATGGTTCTACGATCATCCGCAATTTGCTCATTTCTTCCACATGTCAAAGGATGCGAACCAAAAGACGATAGGCATGTGGTTGCTCTTTTTGTGCATGACTCGTATATAGAAGAAGAAGAAAATTTAGTTCATCATTAATGGGATACCAATCTGGTACTCTTTGAGAGAGCACACTCTTCTATCGGCTCTAAGTTGTCATGAGTACCCCAATAATCAAGAAGAGATGGATAATTTCAAGCTATAGAGGTTCACAGATTCATAAGGCGGGTTGTTAGTAATCTTGACGAGTGTAAGTCTTTCCCGTGGGGTAGATTGTCATTTTTTGACAATCTAAAAGAGAGACCATATGATGAGTCTAATGAACGGTTTTGCGAAGCCGAGTTCTCATTTTTCGAGTTTTGTTATTCCTTTCGAGATTTTTTTTTTTGGTATCTGTTTTTTGGCAATTTTGGTATCTGATTTTTGTTATTTTGATGAGATTAAATGAGAGATTAGAGAATAAGAGAGTGAAGAACGAGCTATTGAGATTGTAGAGAGAGTTGAGAACCGAGAGTAAGAGAATAGAAGAAGAGATTATCTCATTTCTTATTTTATCAAAGGAGCTAAATAGGATCTATATATAGACAAAGCTAAAGTAGGGTTTTGCAAAGATGCAAACTATAGAAACAAAGCTATGGATCCCAAAGTGGAAAGATCTTCTTGGTTAACAAGCCGCGGATCCCAAGACGTATAGTGACTTGTCCTAACGGATTGATTTGTGTCTCCAATGCAACACATGTGACTTGTTGCTTCTCCAACGGATATATTTGACTCACAAAGAAGCTTAGAAATGCCTTAGGTGATTTATGAGACAAAGACTTCATATCTTGCGGCCCACTCTTCTCTTATAAGTCGCGGCCAACTCTCCTCCGGAACATTACCTTTTCTAAGTTTAACACTCTCCCTCAAGTTTGAATCCGTAAATGAGTCATTAAGGTCAAGCTTGAAAGTTGTAACTCCCCACCTCATTAAAAAAATCTTAGTGGAAAACCCATTGGGATAAAACCAACTAAGGGAAAAAGAGTATGGATCATTGTCACGGCCTAGGTAGATTACTCAACCCAAGCTTTGAGTACACGAACTCACACACCTTAGAACTTGCGGCCTTGGTGAATATATCCACTAGTTGATCCGAACTCTTTGTGTAACATGGTAGTATAACTCCTTGCTCCACCTTCTCTCGGACCTTGTGACAATCCACACCTCAATGTATTTTGTTCTTTCATGAAACACCGAGTTTGATGCAATGTGAATGGCCGCTTGGTTATCATAATGTATTGTGATTGGTTCTTGAGTCTCAACACCCAAGTCTTTGAGCAAAGCTTTTAACCATATAAGTTCATCCGTGAGGTTTCTCATTGCTTTATAGTCGGATTCCGCACTTGAACATGACACCACCCTTTGCTTCTTGCTTTTCCAAGTTACTAGGTTGCCTCCAAGGAACGTGCAATACCCGGTAGTTGACTTGCGGTCTTGTCTATCACTGGTCCAATCCGCTTCACAATAGCCAACAAGTGTTGTATCTTCATTCCGACCCATCCATATGCCTTGTTCCGGGGTACCTCTCAAGTACCTAAGAATCCGATCCACCATCTCCCAATGACATACTTTAGGTGCTTGCATATGTTGGCTCACTTGATTCACCGCATAGCACAAATTCGGTCTTGTGATTGTAAGGTAGATCAAGTTTCCAACCATTCTCCGATATTGATGCACATCTTCAAATGGTTTTTCTTCATTCTAGCCCTTGCACGTTGCTTTGTAGGCGTCTTCAAGTGGAGTCTTGGCTACTTTGGTACCTACATCACACTCATGCAAAAGATCAAGTGTATACTTCTTTTGAGACAAGAAGAGGCCTTCTTGAGAGTGGCATACTTCAATGCCAAGGAATTATTTCATTTCACCCAAGAAGAGGCCTTCTTTGATACCTTTGATACATTCCTTATCACTTCCGGTTATGATGATGTCATCTACATAGATGAGGATCACAACAATCTCATTCATACCTTGGCTTGTAAATAATGTATTGTCGGCTTCGGACTTACAGAACCCATGATCTCGCAAGGTATGACTCAACTTGTGGTACCAAGCTCTAGGGGATTTTTTGAGTCCATAAATAGCTTTGCGAAGCCGCAACACATTCCCGGGTTTCACAATGTGGTCTAGCCCCGAAGGAGGATGTAAATACACTTCATCTTCAAGTTTACCTTGAAGGAATGTGTTTTTGACATTCATTTGCCATAGCTTCCAATCAAGGTTAGTGACCAAAGATAATACAACATGTACCATATGTAGTTTTGCCATCGGAGCAAAGGAATCATGGTAATTTTTACCATAGGTTTAGGTGAAACCTTTTGCCACAAGTCGAACCTTGTGTCTCTTTATGGTACCATTACTATTGTATTTGATCATAAAGATCCATCGAGAAGTAACGGCCTTCTTACCTCGAGGTAGTTCGGATTCATCCCAAGTGTGGTTCTGGTCCACAGCTTCATGTTCATTACTAACTGCATCACACTATACTTTGTGCTCTCTAGCCTCATCATAGGTCATTGGCACAAGATCTTGATCAAGTTGGGTAATGAAGGCTTGGTGTTCCACCAAAACCTCGGTCAAGGAGCACATTACTTGGTTTGGATGAGCCACAGCTGCATTGCTGAAGTAGATGTTAGAGTTTCTTGGTCGTTGACTTCACCTTAGATGAGTCACGGCCGGTGGATGAGCCGCAGCCGGTGGATCATCCGCGGCCGGTGGATAAAACGTGGTCGGTGGATCACTAGCTTTTACGATCGTAGTAGCTTCCGGTATCATGGTTAGGTCGCGCACTCGTTGGCTTCTCTGAAGAGTTGATGGCTCCATTTCCATGGCTGCTTCATCCTCCGTCCCAACATTGTCACATTCGTCGGTTTGGTGAATTGGTGTTATGTTGGGCAGTTCGGTATCGTCTGACTGAGGCCATCCATATTGATTGCCTCATTATGGTGCAGATATTCTTGGGATGACTCAGTTCCATCACGGTCTTCATCATTGCACGGCCGCGGCCTTTGTACGTCATCATTTACGTCTCTGACCCCAAGTTTCTCGAGAAGCATTCAGAGACTCAAGGCTCGATCTGAGGTGTTCTTAGACAAATCTTGAAGGTTTTTCCAATCTTTTTCTTGGTAATATCCCTTGTCCTCCACAAACTTGACTTCTCTAGATACCACTACTCGCCTTGATTCCGGTAGATAGCATTTGTAGCCTTTTTGGGTAATTGAATATCCAATAAACATGCCTTTTATACTCTTAGCATCAAGCTTTGTTCTTTGTCCTCCTGGAGTTGGCACAAAACAAGCACACCCAAATACACGTAAGTGATCAATGGAAGGTTTAGTTTGATTTAGTACCTCAAATGGAGAGATGTCATGAAGCACTCTAGTGGAATGTGGTTGATTAAATAGCAAGCTGCGACCACGACATCACTCCAAAACCTCTTAGGTAAATTTGCATAAAACATCATTGATCTAGCCACCTCCATAAGGTGTTTATTCTTTCTCTCGGCTACACCATTTTGTTGTGGAGTGTCTAGACAAATGGTTTGATGAATGATCCCATGTTTGGTAAGTAATTGTTTGAAGGCATGACTTGTATATTCCCTTCCATTGTCGCATCTTAATATCTTAATCTTGGCATTATATTGAGTCAACAAATAATTTTGAAAGTTAGTAAAGGCTTCAATTACTCTATCTTTACTAGGCAACAATGTTAACCAAGTAAATTTGGATTTTTCATCTATAAATGTCAGAAAATATTTGTGGTTATCTCTAGATTCACACGGTGATGACCATTCGGAATGAATAAGATCAAAGCAACTTTCATAAATAGTTGAAGACTTAGGAAACACCGATTTACAATTTTTCCCAAGTATACAAGCTTCACAATTATCATTTTTAAAAGAAACATTAGGCAACATTAAGTTCAAAGCACGAGAATGTGGATGTCCTAAACGAGCATGCCACAACACATCATTACTTAAAACGGAAGTAAAAACATTAGATGAACTAGATAAACTTGAATCAAAAGATAGAGTTGGACTATTCTTGGTCTCCTCTAGCAAGTATAGACCATTATTGCTAACACCTTCTCCAAGGATTCGGCCACTTTTAGTATCCTGAAAGCAAATCTTGTTAGGATCGAAGATAGCTTTACAATCTAGGTTACAAACGGTCTTATAAACACTTAACAAGTTTGATTTAAAAGTTGGCATGTAAAACGCTTTAGATTCTTTATCAAATATCTTGAGGTCTCCTATACCCTTAATATGAACTCTCTTTCCATTTGCAATACTAACATTACCTAAAGCTGGTTTCAAATTATCAAGCAACTTAGCATTACTAATCATGTGATGAGTTGCTCCGGAATCTATCACCAATGGTTTATCAATTTTGAAAACATAAAAGAGTTATCAGACTCCTTTAGGGCATTGATGGTTTTGATGAGTTCATCAAGGTCCGCTCTCCTCACAAATTCACCATGTGTCGCCAAAATTGCACCACCAACAACCGCTTGTGAGGATAATGCACCGCCCGTTTGAACCGGAGGTTCCACGCTTGCAATGTTGGCCCGAGGCTTGTCCCATGGTTTGTTTTGTTTGAGGTGAGGATGGAGGATCCAACGACGGTCTTTAGAGTGGCCTTTCTTCTTGCAGTGGTCACACACCCAAACCTTCTTCTCCTCTTGATCGTATGAGGTTTTGTTGGCCATAGCAAGCTCCCCTTACCACCAAGTAAACTACAAGATGCTTGTTCTCTTTGAATGAAGCCACACACTTCTTCAAGGCTTGGAAGCTTATCTTTCCTTAGAAGATGACAGATGAGATCCCCATAAGCAATGTTGAGGTTCAACATGAGACCAAACACTTTGTCTTCTTCAAGTCTCTCACCTAACACTATCGGATCTACCGTTGGTGGCCTTAGCATTTCAAGCTCGGCCCAAAGTGATGTATATTTTCCAAACCATTGAGTGAGCTCCATATCCTCTTGGCTTAGATCATTGATGGCCTTCTTCACCTCATACACACAGCTGAGGTTTGAAAGGTTTCCATACACCTTAGTGAGAGTTTCCCACAAATGTTTTGCACTTTCACAATATGAGTAAGCTTCAGGGATAGACGGATCTATTGAACTTTGGATGATTGCAAGAGCCACTTGGTCATCTTGATACCATTTGGCCTTCTCTTCATCAACCGCCACCATTACACTAGCATCTTCACCTTCCTTTTCTTTACCAACATATCAGACCGCCTTCTTTGGAGCTTCTCCTTCGATGTGAGCCCAAAGTCCACGGCCACTTAACACCGTTTTAATGGTCCTTGACCATAGTAAGAAGTTAACTCCCTTGAGAGTAACATGAACAGCAAAGTTCTTGGAATTATCCATCACAATTTCAAGAAGACACTCTATTACCCAACGATTAATAGGAGAGTTTAAAGAGAGACAATGGAGAAAAAGAAAGAGAGTAGAGATTTTCAGCGGAGTATGAGAGCTTTAAGAGATCTTATGCTCTGATACCATGTTGTTTTGATGAGATTATGAGAGATTAAAGGAGAGATTAGAGAAGAAGAGAGTGAAGAACGAGTGTTTGAGATTGTAGAGAGACTTGAGAACCTAGAGTAAAGAGAATAGAAGAAGAGATAATCTCATTTCTTATTTTATCAAAGGACCTACATAGGATCTATATATAGACAACGCTAAACTAGGGTTTTACAAAGATGCAAACTATACGAAAAAAGCTATGGATCCCAAAGAGGAAAGACCTTCTTGGTTAACGAGCCGCAGATCCCAAGACGGATAATGACTTGTCTTAACGGATTGATTTGTGTCTCCAATGCAACACATGTGACTTGTTGCTTCTCCAACAGATATATTTGACTCACAAAGCAGCTTAAAAATGTCTTAGGTGATTTATGAGACAAAAGCTTCATATCTTGCGGCTCACTCTTCTCATTATAAGTCGCGGCCAACTCTCCTCCAGAACATTATCTTCTCTAAATTTAACAGTTTTTGGCAATGTTGGTATCTATATTTGGCAATGTTTGTATCTGTTTTTTGGTACTTCCAATATCTATTTTTTGGTACTTTCATTCCTCTGTTTTTTAGTTCTCATATTTTGATGGTTTGGTTACTGTACCTTCTAGCATTCGAAGCAATCTCGAAGAAATGAAGGAGGCTTGCAGTGATTGCCCTAGAATATGCAAGTCGAAGTTCAAACAATGTTTGATGAGAGGATTTCCCTTTCACGAACTTAATACAACACTTGGTGATACAAAGTTTTGTTATTTTCATTGTTTTACTACTTTTACTCTGTTTTAAAAATTTATTTTATGGTGTATATGCTTTGTGTAGAGGATTAAAAGTATACTAATAGCAACCGGGGATGAAAAAATATAAATAGTGAAATTAGGGAAGAAGATGATGTGGTTGATCCCGTTGTCAATGGCTTGAAAAAGCGACTGGTTGATGATAAGATAAAAGTGTTATTTCAACAGCTTAACCTTGATGACATAAAGGCCCGAGCAAAGAAAATAGGTGAGATATATGTGGCTCATAGGGAGAATGTGAAACCAATACCAAGTGAATTTGTAGAGATAAAGGGTTTGATGGTAACCGGGTTCAAGCAAATAAACGAGTCACTTGATGCCATGAATAGGAGATTGGTAGAGGTGGAAGTATATGTGAAAGGTGTTGGAGCTGGAACTGCGGGTGATGTTGGTGCAGATGGAGCTAGAACTGTTGATGGTGTTGGTGTAGGTGTACATGGTGTTGGTGAGGAAGAAGAAGAGGGTGTTGATGAGGAAGGAGATGAGTCTAAGATGGAAGAAGAATGGTGTTGTGTGGTCAAAGATCTAACCGTGGAAGATTGCACAAAGGGGAAAAAAGAAGAAGAAAATAAGCTTTTCAGACCTAAGGAAACCACCTTTAGAGAAGCGTAGGACGAGACAAACCAAGGATTAGACTCTTTTGTTATTTGGCCTTGAACTCTTTTGTTTGGTTAACACTTGCTTAGAAGGTTTGAGAGAAGAAAGACATGTCGCCGGAGAATCAGAGAGCAATTGGTTATAGAGAGCTAGGGTTTTTAATCTCTTTCTTTGCTTTGACTCTGCATCGTCTTTATCTCTTCCACCGCCCCCTTTCTTCGAAGATGAAGCTCGTACCGTTACTACTACTGCTCCCTCTAAATTCTTATGGGTGTTCTTCTTCTTCACCACTTATATATGTCTCAGTCAAATTTTTGTTTTAAATGTTAATTTTCGATCTCACCATTGGTTTTGCTTCTGAAAAGGTTGCGGCTTTATATAGGCTTCACTCTGTCATAATCTTCATGATCCACAAACCCAGATACCCTAATGAAATAGATAGAGAAGAGAGAAGATGAAAGGTTTTTTTTTTTTACTTCATACTAAAATGGCATTTCTGTAATTAAATCAAAGTGTTATACAAAAATGGTCTTTTAAAGCAAATAAAACATGCTTTTTTTTGTCATTTCTATTCTGAATAATAAAACCTAAAATGTGCGCTATTCCTGTAAATTATCTCATTTTTTTATGATTTGCAATATTTTTGATTTAATATGATATTATTAAGCCTTACATGTATGAATTATCATGAAATTCACATGAACCGGTCTGAATTTACTTTTAAGTTAATCGATTGTATTATCGTAAATTAACCATTACATGTACTACATAAGTGATTTATGATATTATGTTACTTAACCAATGAACTATGTTACTTAGCCAATGAATTATGTTACTTAACCGATGTAATTTTACTCAACCGATGTAATTTTATTGAACCGATGAAATTTTGGTTGAACCGATTGATTTAAATTGATGACTAAAATTATAATTGATGAGTACAATTATTATTGATGAAAAAATTATAATGGATGAACACAATTTAAATTGATTGCATCTATGTTCAGTGAAAGAACGTCACGACATAAAGAAACAAGGACACTACAGTCTGACACAAAGATGACACGACAGAACGTGGGCTACCAAAGTTTTTGTTGTGTCAAGAAGAGGATGATATCACATAATAAAACGTTACCACTTAATTTATAATGGACCACAACTAAATATAATGGGCCAATAGTCAATTTTCTAAGTAACTAAAACGTAACAAGTAGCCAAAGTCACATACAAAGAGTAATGAGCCACAACTTAAACAAAAGTCATGTATCCAAATAAAAACAATGTCACGTAACGAAATGAAAATGAAAGTCACGTACGTAGCCAAATAAAGAAAATGTCACATAGCCAAATAAAAACAATGTCTACGTAACCAAATAAAACCAACATCTACAAGCAAAGTCACATAATACCAAAGTCACATAATCAACGTCACATAATACCAAAGTCACATATTCAACTTTACATAATACCAAAGTCACATAATAAACGTAGCCAAATAAAAACCAACAACAAAGTCTACAATACAAAACAGAGTCCACCTAACAAATGCCTATGATCCAGTGTTGCTACTATTGAAACACCTCTCCAAGACTAGGTCTGACACAAACCTATTACTTGTTCTTCGATATCTCTCACCAACCGATAGAAATTGGGTTTCTTGAAGTCATCCTTTCCTTTTGACATTAGGTGGAGGTAAGGCATACATTGCTAGAATGTCATCCATGATCCCAACCCATTAAGACATATCCGGGATCAGATATAACGTCCAGTTATATGCCAACGTCCACTGCGCCATTAGATAATATTTCAAAAACAACTCATACAAATAGATATCCACTATCTTACCTGGACTCCTCATGTACGTGAGAATAACGTCTATTGCATGGACACAAGGGTACTTGCCCATTTTGACATGTCTACATTATTCTTCAAATATTCTGTCACTTTAAGATACCTTCGTCTAAATTCCACATACTCCGGCTCGAACTCAGCCACTGTATAAATCTTCGCGAACTCCCTAAATCTCTTTGCAATAATTTCTTTCTGGATGTTAGAAGCCTTTGTTCTCACATTTTGGGATAAGTAAAAGATATAATATCCATGCCATGTTTCGGGTAAAGTTCACTAATTGCCTTGATGAGGTTAGGTTTTCCGTCACTAAGAAAAACTAATTTCGGATCATCCGGTACAACGGTTTTCAGCATAGTGAAAAACCACTTCCAACTTGCATCTTTTTCACCATCAACAACAGAAACACAATCGAGTAATGATGATGATTCGGATCCTGAGTTGAGACAACAATAAGAACACCACCATATACAATTTTAAAGAAAGTTGCATCCACACTAAACACTTTCCTCATGCCCTAAACCCCTCGATACAAGCTCCCAATGCGACAAATAAATACTTGAACCTTTTCTCGTCATCCATAACCAAACTCGTTACAGTGCCAATATTCGTTTTCTCCAAGACAAACAAATAGGAATACAACATCTTGTAACTATCTCCTTGACTACCACACACAAGAGAAGCAACTTTTTTATTGCTCTCAAAGCAGTGTTGTACGACACCTTCACTCAAACCTTTGTTTCCACAAAACTAATAAAAGATTTAACAGATGAATTATCCAATTGACCTGGGTAATCATCTCTCACAATGGATGCAACTAAACTAGCAGATCCTCTCCTTTTAGCGTTTGAATGACTCGCTGTTACCCGAGAGCAATAATGCATGTTCTAGTACACTTTAACCAAATAACTATCTTCGTTTCCTTGTGACCGTAACACTTGTAAGTACCAATTACAACCTCATTGACGACATCTTATCACAGATCTCCAAATATCCGAGTTTAACACATCGTAGTTATAAAAGCGTTTATGTGACGCTTTAAACACTAAATCTTGAATTTGTTGTTTACACATAAATTCTTAGCCTAATTCTAAACCCGTACCATCTTTCCATTCCTCTACAAACTGAGTTTCTTCAATTTGTCTATCACAACGATCACAAAGTAGATCAAGACTTTCATTAAGACCATACTCATAACCTTCCACATACTCATTCAATACCAATTCATCACTACCAATATTCGCACCATCTCCAACACCAACAATCTCCAAGGGATCATCATATTCCTTTTCTTCCTCGAATAAAGTAATTGCATTGTTAGCTCTATAATTTCAAACCATCTCACCATCATAATTCATTCTAAATAAACTTTCCGGCCTCAATCATAAATTTTCCTCACAACACTTATCTACTTCAACATGTACAAAACTTTGTAATTGACTCACATTCATGATGCATAGATAACTTTCGACATCCTCATCATAAAAAATATATGATTGCTTATTTGCTTCCACTACCAATGGGATGTAACTCAGTTTCATCTTTGTGCCTTTATCCATACCAAGTTTTTTTCGTATCTTTTCTTCTAAAACTGAGTAAGTTATATCCTCAATAGACGATGTCTTAACTGTTATTCCATAACTAATAGCATCCTTTGAATTCCACTGATATCCTTATTTGGTTTCAACGTAACATTCTCCATAGTCAAAATGAACAACGGTTTTTATCATTGTATCTGCAAAATAGATTCAACATTTTCAATTAAATATCGACTTCCAAAATGCAAACTACAAAAATCAAGATTCAACTCTGGTTCAAAAATAGAATACAAAATGAAAAGTCTAACAAGCTCTAATACCAGTTTAAATAACATCATCATTCTACCTCAATGTCTTGTAGCCGGCTTTGACTTGCTCTTCAAGTTTCCATTAAGGAACAAACTTCAACTCAAAAGATGGCCTAACGTAATAAAGGATGGAGCTAAAGATCTTTGGGAAGGTGAAGCAAAACTATGGAGCTCTCTGGAATAGATATCGTCGCCAGAATCGGCGTGCATTTTATGTTTGACGTGCACATAAACTAAACGTTGTATAATGAAAGAGAATTGGATAACAATTAAAAAGGGATTGGTTAAAGCTCGATTAACCTCACCTCAGTGTCGGAATCGTCGCCGGAATGGATATCACCGATGGAATCGTCATGAACCTTAAGCTCAACATCGTGGACCTTAAGCTCAATGTGGATGTCCTCATAACGTCGAAGATATTGTATAATCATATAATGAAAGAGACCGGTTAATATCTAAGTTAGTTGGTTCAAATTAAATTTGGAAAGGACATGGTTGGTTCAAATTAAATTTGGAAAGGACATGGTTGGTTCAAATTAAAATCGGGAGGTACAATTTTGGTTGGTATCATTAATTGAAACCAGATAATTTTTTTTATTATTATTCTTTTATTACAATTCAAAAACAGTAGAAAATACATAAATTGTGAGGCCCAAATTATGTATAAGAGTAAAGAGAGTAATTGAGATTACTCAGCAGTGGCTTAGAAAAATATATTTCAAATAAGAGCATTCAACTATTCATCTGTCCAGTTAGAGGGGTGGAGATTTGGATATTCGGTGTAGAGTTTTTTTATATTTTTTTATAATTTTTTTTGTATACTCCCTCTGTACTAAAGGACTGATGTTTTTTTTGTCTGTCGTCAACTATATTTTATTTATAAAATTTTCCAAATATAACCAAAATATACATATCAACTCAAGTATATAGTACCAAAGAAAATGTTAAGCTTCCAAAGAAGCGTATGATGGTATGGATGATTATAAGGACATGTGCTGTTCCAATAGCCTATGTCTCACAAGAGCCCAAATTCGATGAATTGCTCACTGTTGGAATACAATCTTAACAATAAAATTTTGTTGTTCACCGGTTATGACTAATACAGGTAATAAAATGATAAATATCAATCAATCAATTTTAACTGGTTGTTGAAAATTCCCGGCAAACACGAGTAAAAAGAAATTGATTGGATTGAAAACTCCACAACCGATTGTCTAGAACAATGAAACTCTAAATACAGAGAAACAATGACTAAAACAGAATTAATATCAACCTAGGACAAGAAGTTATAAATTTTAATCTAAGGCACAATTAAATCCAATACCTATCTTAAGTCGATAATTCATAGAAAGCTGCAGTTCCATGAAAAAACCATACGGGAAACCAAAATCGACGATACAACCATACATCTATATAAAACCAAATATCCTTGTTATAACTAGAGATTCTCATTATAAACCAACAAAACATACACCATAGTATTTAGTTCTCGAAAGATAACCAGCCAACGCCGAAAGTATACCAACAACAATCATCTCATATGACGTCGGATAGTCTAACCCAAATCTAGGGAACCAAAACATGTAACCACACAACCATAATAGACTAACTTGATTCAAAGTCTGGTTTAACATCCTTATAATCAAAACTAAACAATACACTTAATGAGATCCTGAAGAGCATCTAAACATTGACTTAACTTAAATCTAATGGAAAATAAAACCTTAAATAAAACCATAATTACAAACCCTATACCATATAAATCTTACCAAGGCACATAAGGTCACAAATCGAGAACTGCTCACCGGAGAGAATGACAGACGACAAGAACTTGGGCCACACCTTCACCGATGGGACCACAAACCAACATTGAACAAAAGTGGACGAAGTTTGATCACCTATCACTGAGAAAGAAACCGTCGCCGCTCAACGTCGTATAAACTTGCCTCCCAGAGAAGCAAATCTTATCTGACCATAAGATATCGTGGAAAGAGGGGAGGGACTCAAGTAACGAAAGAGGTGAACGACGTTGGTGTTAACGAAACTACTGACCGTCATTCACTGAGCAAATCAGAAAAATGAGTCGTGGCGGCTAGGACTCCTTTGAAATCACCTTCGGGGAGAAAAAACGCATGCACTATGTTTTTTTTATGTTTTGAAAAAATAAATATTTCTAAAACATTAATGTTTTAGATTTTCAATGCATATTTGGTTAAACTTTTCAAAACTTTTATCCTTATTATTTAAAAAAAAATAATGATATTTAGTTTAAATTATTTAAAAACAATAAATTATAAAATTGATATTGCTTCGTTTGATATGTGGTCAAACTGAGTGATTTCTATTATATTGGTCAATCTCATCAATTTTTTCGTTAATATATTGTTTTTTTAGAAATTTAACCTCATATCCATAAGTTTTACATAAATTAAGTCTTTATCATGTAGGGTCATGTAGCACAAATCCAGACAAAAATACCGTTACACCCTATGGCTGTCTGTTTCTCACTTCATCGTTATCTCCAAAAATTTGTTTCATCTTCCCGTCTCATATTTTCTCTCTCTCGATTTTGCACATTTTTGCAAAACTTTCATTGTTAGACGTACAAGTTAAATCATTATATCTCTGCAATTTTGTGTTTTGTTATTCTAGATTTTTGGTAGCATGCATCTATTCAATTTTGGACCAAATCATGAGTTTTCGATTTGGGGGTTTCCCTTCTCGTGGTGTTAACCAAACTATATATTGAAGCATCGGTTGTGGGTTGTTGTGTCTCATCGATTACACTTATATCATTTACATTTAGATGTTTTCCAAACAATCTTTCGAAATTGCAGTTCAAGAAGGGGTTTCAGTTTTGGAAATTCCCGAGTTTGGAATAAAAGATTCATATCATTTTGTTAAATTTGTAATGATGAAGTTAACGATGCATGTAGATGTTTACATAATAATTTATCCATTTAATATTTTTTAGCATGCATCAATTCAATCTTTGACCAAATTATGGGTTTTCGATTTGGGGTTTTCCAATCTTTTTAATGTTAATCAAACAAGCTACTGTTTTCTGGATTTATGTTGAAACATCATCGGTGTTTACATGTTTCACACCATTTTAAAGCTTGGTACTGTACTCCTTTATATCATTTCGAGTTAACCATTCTTACCATTTTTTGAATTTGTAATGACAAAGTTAAAGATTAATGTAGATCTTTACATATATATTTATCCATCCAAGTTTTTTCTTCAAGATTTTTTTTGTAACATGACAAAGATTTAAACATATATTTTGAAAAAACATAAGTCTAATATTTTAGTTATATGTATAAACAAATAATTATATGTTTAAATTATCTCGTTACGTGCATCAAATTGTTTGGTGTATGTGACCTTGATTTGAATTTCATGAGACATTTGTGTGGTTACCTCATAGTGTGAATCAAGTTGTTTGGTGTATGTGAAATTCGTATGGTTAAGTTACCTCATAGCGTTCATCAAATTGTTTAGTGTATGTCACCTTGATTTCAACTCTCTGTGAGTTAACTCGGACCATATAACAGACTCTAGTTTCACATATTTAGCTTAGACATTCGTTTTTATTCTTAATTGTATAAATTGTTGATTAAACCAATAACTAAAAAGTTATACATGTATTTAGAAACTCATATGTCTAATATTTTAGTTACACATATAATAAATAATTATATGGTAAGTATCACGTAGTGTGCATAATTGTTTAGTGTATGCCACCTTGATATCAACTCTCTGCGGGTTAACTTGGGCCATATAACAAACTCTATTTTCACATTTTTAGGTTACACATTCATATGGTGAACTGTATAAATTGTTTACTAAACCATAAAGTATCATGTATTTAGAAAACCATATATATAATAGGGAAAAACGGTTTAAAAGTCTAGGAGGTTTGAGTTTTCGTCGTCTACAAGAATTTAACCAAGCTCTGATTGCCATACTTTTTGGAAAATTTTACAACGTTCACAATCTCTCATATATCGATATTCACCGAGACGATCACTCTTTGATCAGCGTATCACCAATCAACCTTCATTTGGATGGCAATCTTTGGTCCACAACAGAAAACTTTTACTTCAAGGTCTCCAACATGTTGTAGGTGATGGACAAAGTATTTCTTTGAGTAAGGATGCTCGACTGCCCATTATTCCCCCGAGAGCACCACGAGTTCTACCACCGATCAATCCATCCTTAAAAGTGAGTTGCTTAATTGACCAAACTACACGACAATGGAATGTCGATCATGTACAACAATACATACATCCTGATGATTGGAGCCACATATGGAAAATATATATTCCTCCACTACAACAAAGAGATTCATTGCTTTGGAGCCATAATAAAAATGATATTTACACTGTTAAATCATGGTATTGTGTTGCTGCCAATGTTAAGACGACGACTCTGGACGCTGTACATAATTTTCATAATTATCTTACATTGTCTAAAGGAATTTTGAAACTTTCAATACCTCCCAAACTCTATCACTTCTTGTGGATAATTGGTTCAGGTGCTCTTCATGTTGGGGAGAATTTATGGAGACGACAAATTGTAGCTCCAAGTGACTGTCTACGATGTTGTGATGTCCTTGAAACCTGTGACCATTTGCTCTTTACACGTCCTTTTGCGCAATCAATATGGTGAACTGTTAGCTTTCTGACACAATACTTATATTATTCCCAAATTAATGTTCAAGACAAGCTCAAGTATCTTATACCCTTTCAGACCAATGATCAATTCTCTATCTTTATGAGGAACTTACCATTTTGGATACTATGGAGGATATGGAAGGATCACAATAATCTATATTTTAACAACCAGGACTGCAGTTACGTTGATATTCTCACTAAAGCACAAAACGATTTTATTGAATGGCTAAATAACTATGACAACAAGACCTTGACACAAGTACCATCAAGCTTTGTTTCACATGTTAAGCAACACAAAGTTTGGAGTGGCTTCAATATCTGATGATATATATTTGAATCTTACTAATTTTGTCGATATTATGCTCGAACATCTCGATCAAAACTACCTTATTGGTATTATATTTTTTTTCTCGGTATAGTTACATTTAAATATTTAACGCTATTAATACTCATCATATTTTTTTGTTATTTTCAGATGTACTTGGTCAAGTTGTTAATATTGATGAAGTAGAAACTTTCATAATAAATGGCAACTCAATAAAGAAACTTCATTTCGATCTCATGGATTCTAGGTATGTTTTATTGAAATCTATTAGCAGTCTTATATTAATTATTTATTTATTTTGAATGTTTTTCCTTTTAAATCTTTTTTTGTGTTTATTTAAAGTCTCATCATTTTTGAATTCAATTTTTAGTAATGTTCTAATTTTGTCTACACTATGGCGGAAATATACTGATTCTTTGATTGATGCAATTGAAAATTCTGGTGGCAATGTAGTGACATGCTTGATTCAATTTGTAAAAATCAAGATGTTTCTAAGTATTAATTGTATTTTAAAATTATCATTATTTATTATTCTTAAAAGTTATTTGAATTACCAAATGATAATGACTATCTTTCGAGATATATCAAGATTACAAATTATTTTCATACAACTCAGCTCTTTATTATTCCTCCATTTCAAGATGTTAAAGAATTTATAAAAAGGTATATAAAGTATTTATAATAGTAGATTATTTCGTGTAATATTATCTAATGATAAAAATTTAAAACATTATCATGTGCAGTTTGCGAGATGATGTTGATAATATACCTTATGACTCATCCAATCCATCTTCAACAACCAAGACACAATTTATTGAATCGTCAGAGTTTGAGACTACTATCGATGAAACTCCTAAAAGTTTATTGGAAATCTTATAATTCACTATTTTATGTTTTAACAATGGTTTATTTTTGTGTTTTTGTTAATTGAATTATTTAATAATTTTACCATTCAGACTTGGATATTTGTTCTAAATTAAACAAATAGTCGAAGTTTCCATTGTTTCAATCTCATTATTTCGTTTTATTTTGTTATATTTACAAAAAAAAGAAAGAAAAATAAATAAAGAAGAAAACAATATTCTTAAAAGAATATTATCTTCTTGAGTTTCGGATGGGCTTGATGGCTTCTATCCCAATCAAACCCAATGTTTAAAATGCAATCCGAAAATAATTAAATAGATTAAATAGATTAATATAATTGTTGGTTTTCATCAATTGAAATAGAATACCACAAAAACATAATGGAAATTGTATCAAATTTACTAAATTTTACTACTTTTAAAAAATTAAAAGGCTAACACTTAATTATATTTTAGTCCTTTACGTTAAAGGAGAAAAATTATATATTGTGTTATACCATAATTATGGTTTTCATGTTTTATTTCGTTTCATAAGATTAAATTTTGAAATATTATATTTACATATATCATCGATTTTCATCATATTTTATTTTATTGTCGGTTTAGGTTTTTCTAAACCCTAATAATTGACCTAATATTCTCATCTCTAAATTTTCTACTCAGTATAGTTCAATCTCATAGCAATTCTCTCATTCAATATTCTGATCTATTTTTTTTAATTCTTCATGGCTTCTTTTGATAGTATTTCTGATCTAAAATCATTCAAAACTTCATGGAGAATTCATGTTAGAATTATCTATATATTAAATCCGTTTGGTAATTTTATAAATTGTACCATGAATATAATTTTAATCGATAAGACGGTTCGTTTATTTATATATGTTCTTATTATAATTTTATTGTCAATTATTTGTATACTAATTTAATTTTATGTTTGTTGTTTATTTATTATAGGGATCGCAAATTCAAGCATCTATAAGAACATATCAATTGTAGAATACCAAAAATATATAAAAGTTGGTCAATGTTTGATTGTTGAGAATTTTAATAATGTTATGAAGGCACAAGGTTGTTTCAAAATACTTGATCATCTTTTCAAAATCGAATTTATCTACTCAACCAGATTAGTCAAGTTGTCTTCGATTTCTAATGTCATAAATTGAAATATTGATGAAGATTGTTCTCCTCAACATGCAAGTATTTTTAACTCTATTAATATATTTTAAGCAATTATTGTTTGTTATTTATCACCTCTTTTAATATAATAGATATTTTAATTTTCGATTTTTAGGAGGAATATATAATGAATATATAATCCATCTTTGGGTATATCCAAGCATGTAAATTTCATCTTTTAAAATTTTTATCATTAATATTATTTCTTAATTTAGTTTATGTATTAATTTTATATAATTATAATTAAGAATTCTTCTTCGAATTTATAAAACAATGTAATTATTTTATTTTTATTTAAAAAAAAATAATATAATTTAAGTTTTTTTTTTTAATTTAGCATATGTTTTAATTTTATATAATTTAAAATTTAGTACTACTTTGCCTTATTTTTATCTAAATAACATTTAATTTTCTGTTTTTCAGATTCCAAAACTCAATTTGAATTTGGAATCATTCGAGCAATCTTCAACAAACAAGAAAGAAATGATTGGTGATATCCCCTGGCGAAATTAATATATAAAAAATCTATGAAGAACTTATTCATTAAGACATAATGATTATACTTTATTTTTATTTTTTGCATTTGACATTTTTCAATATTTAAGAATCTTTTGCTTCATTTCTTGTTTTTTTATTTTGAACCTTATTCGTTGAGTTATTTTATTGTTGGTTGAATATTTTTGGTTTATTTATTTATGAATTTGGAATATATGTTTAAGTATCTAGGTATATATTTATTTTATGATTGTTTATGATAGTCTAAAATAAAGTTTTTGAATATGTTTATTGTTTTCGATTTCAGTGTGTCTCTAGCTTAAGTGATCTTTTAATTTGAAGAAAAGAAAACTCCTTTGATCTTAAATAAATAATACATCTTAGTCCTTTGATCTTAAATAAATAATACACATTAACTTGCTTAAATATTTTCCATTACAAAGAGGAAATCAATATATCACATAGAAATCCTTAATAGCAAGTTTTGTCTATTAATCCAAAATAAAATTTAATACTAACTAAAATCTTGCTTAATATTTTTTCGAATTAATCTTACTAAATACAAAACAAAAGTACTTATAGACCTTAGTCTATTGGTAATGTAAGTAGGAATTTGAGTTGGTAATGCCAAAAACATAATTGGCATACTTTCTCCATAGACATGTCATACCAAGATCCTTCATGATGATCTCATCCCCGGTAATAGTCTATAGTCTCCTCTAAAGATTCTGTGAAGGAGCATGGTTCTTTGACATATGTCTCTCAGAGAGCTTTGAAGACATTCATCCCTCGCCAATGAAGAAAATTGTATATATTGTATACATTATGTCTGATTTCTTTAACATATCTCAATGAACCAAGCAGTGTTTGCTTATGGAGACTTGATACAGTTTTGTATCCTTCATTTCTTGAGTCATCGCCAATGCATATTAGAAATGTTCCATAAACAAATCTAGCTTTGATATTTCCTTCTCCTACAGATTCAGCTAGCAATCCTAATCCCTCTTCTTTACGATTGCCAACTAAATAATTCGTAACACCTAATCTAAACAAAGATTCGGGATTACCTGCCTCACATAGCGTTGCCATAAAGTTGTTGAAGATTTTGTTGTTGCCTTCCCGTGGAAACATAGACAATTGTTCAAGGGACAACCTTTTTAGCACTTCTTTGCTCTCACATATAAGATAAAATCTCCTATCAACCGCTCTTACATATCCTAGCATATACATTCCTTCTGGTGCAATCCTAGCAACTATATTGGTTAGAAGATCATCTGGTATTTTTGAAATGTGTATAGTTTCGGATGTATTACTCTGCAAAAATAAGTAAGATTGTTA
Organism: Lepidium campestre; assembly: GCA_009757365.2. Classification (NCBI taxonomy): domain Eukaryota; kingdom Viridiplantae; phylum Streptophyta; class Magnoliopsida; order Brassicales; family Brassicaceae; genus Lepidium; species Lepidium campestre. The sequence goes on along the minus strand of WJSH01001257.1, from coordinate 73,690 downwards.
GATTTGTAGACCAATGTGTGAACTTATCTATAATGTATAGCCTGAATTAAGAAGAAAGCTTAATTTTGAAAGTATGTACTATACGAACAATATAAAATGTTGCTTATTTGATATTCAACTAATAATTATCAAATATTTCAATTAATCACTTGGAATTTGTTTATATATGTCCTATATTTCTATATTTGGAACTCTAATTTTTATCGATTCAGAAAAATAAATTATGCATTAGATTAACCTTTGTAATCTAGGTTTCTTATATATTCGAACAACTTCTAAAATTTATAGTTTCAGTTAAAAATATTAGATTTTTTATAAAAAAGAATCTCTATGTATTAAATTGTGAATTGAACTAAATGTTTATTAACATACCTCATTTATTATTGGATTTGAATCTCTGTCTCTCTTCATCTTTTTCGCCTGAAAGTAGTTTTAGAAACAAAATTAGTTATAGATTATCATACAAACCTACAATTGATCATCTAAGTATTCAAAAGATTGTTCATTACCTTTGATTTCAAGATTAATCGCCACTCGATTTGCTTTATTTTGCTGTTTTGTTATTGTTTTCTTGGAGAAGTTTGATGTTCTTATGAAGAATACGAGCAGTTTTTAGATATTGTAAAGAAAATTAACAATTTAAGATGAGCGGTTTTTAAGACAAGTAAATAATGTTGGTCTTCAAGCCAATTATTATAACGATTTACATAGATAAACTAATATAAATATTTTGTTTTATTATTTTAGGTTATAAATATAGATTGAAAATATAAATTTTTGGGTCTATCTTTAAGACAACTTAACAATTTTGGTCAAAAACCTATTGATTATAACGGTTTACAAATATTAACCAATAAAAATATTTCATTTTATTGTTTTAGGTTATTTTATTGTTTTAGCTTATAAATTTATTTGAATCAAAAAACTAAACTTTCTTTTATCAGTGGACCAGCACACCATCCAATTGAAAATAGAACACCATTTGAAATGTTTTTAGAAGTTTTTGTTATCTAAGTTAAATTTCTATGAATTAAGAAATAATCTTATTAGACATAAAATATGGAAGAATTAAGTGAATAAAAACAAAAGTTATATATAACGTACAAAAATTAATATTTAAAAAATACAAATAGCTTGAAGAGCTCATAAAAAATAAAAAAATAACAAAAATGACAAGTAGAAGAATAATAATAAGAAGAAGAAAATAGAATTTTAGTTATGCTTTTAAACATACCATATTTTATGTGGTTTGTTTAACTCAATCAATCTCTAAATATACGCAAGGTTTCGATTTTTTTATTATTGAAATGTCAATGAATTATATTCTAAAGAGATAAAAATCTTTTGTTTAATTTTCTTTATATTCATCATGCATTGGTCATAGTTCCAAGTTAATTCAATTTTAGTAATGTCTTCAAAAGCAAATTATAATCGGATTTTGTGTATGATTAAAATTCTGTTTTTCAATCTTCAATTTTATCTGATTTTGTATATCGCTTAAATTTGTTATTCTTACTTATTTTTATTATTATAATCGTTAGAGATTAATGTATAGTTAATTAGCAAATATTGATTTCTTATATGAGATTGTTATATTAAATGATCAAGATATTTTGGTTACTGAAAACGTAAGAATTTTCACAACAATTCCGAATATAATGTAAACTTTAAGTTTACAATTAAGATAAATACTGATGAGAATTCATAGATATAAAATCTTACAAAATACTTAATAAGGTCTTACAAACTACTTAATAAAAAATATTACAAAGTCAATAATTAATCCAAACTTAAATAAACATAATAATAAATCCGAATATATCACATGACAAGAAATTTATCAAAAAAAACATATAAAGTACTTTTAGAGCTTAATCTAAGGATTTGGAAGTAGGAATTGAAGCTGGAAATTCCAAAAGCATATTTGGCATGATTGCTCCATAGGCATGTCGAGCTCCTCAAAATACAAGTGAAAATCAATAGTCAAGTCAAATGATCCATTGCATTTGCAAGGTCCTTTAACATATGTCTGTTTGAGAGCTTTCAATACCTTATCTCCACGCCAACGAAGAGTATTGTAGCCATGAAAGACATGTTCTCTGATTTCTCTAACATATACCAATGAAGTTTTCAAAGTTGGCTTGAGGAGACTTGATAGAATCTCATAGCATTCTTCTCTCGACTCATCTCCAATCCATATTAGAATAGTTTCGTAAAATAATCTAGCATCGACATTGCCTTCCATGTTAGCTTCAGCTAACAATGCTAACCCCTCTTCTTTGCGATCGTAAACTAGATAATTGGTAACACCTAACCTATACAAAGCTTCAAGATTACCTGCCCCTTGAAACTTTGCTAAGAAGTTGTTGAAAATATCGTTGTTGCCTTCCCATGGAAACATAGGTAGGTCTTGAATTGATAGACGTTTTAGGACTTCTTTCTTCTCACATATTAAAGGGAATCTTTTATCAAGTAATTTAACATTTCCAAACCTAAGCATTCCTTCAGGTGCAATACGAGAAATTGTGTTGGCCAGAAGATCGTTTAGAATCTTTGAAATATCCATAATCTCGACCTTATTACTGTGCATAATAAAATCGATTGTTAGAATTTACACTAAGAAACATTTATATTTTTCAAAAATATCACAGAGTAATTACATCAAATATGAACCATACTTAAACAATATAATCTCAGAAAGAAGTGTGTTTTGTTGTATTGGTTATAAAAGTCTTATATTAAAACAATATCAAGATATGATAACTTATCTATAGTGAATGATATATCTAAGAAAAACGTCTAAGAATGAAATCATGTATATATATGAACAATATAAGAAGTGGCTTATTTGAAAGCGATTCCAATTTATACATTGACAATAACTATAGAGTACCTATAATGACTACTCATATGATGACTAAGAATTACCCAAAATTTAAGGTTTAAAATCTATTACATTGGACCATTACAACGAATATATATGTCAGATTCTAATTTACTCAACGATGTGAACAACTAAAACAAAAATTCGATCTTTTTTAATTTCATAGTTTTGTGTTTAGAACACCTTATACGCTTTCATTTTGGAATTGAAAGAGTTCGAATTTCTTATTTTCTTCAATTACATTATAAGGACTAAGAATGTGAGAAAGACATACATTCTTTTGAACTGAATTCGATTCTCTGTCTCTTCTCACCTTTGAATACAAAACAGATAAAACAATGAAATTATTAAGAAATGGAAGATAAAATAACCATATTTGAACTCTAAGAATAAAAAAACATTAAGAATTTCCATTACCTGAAATTAACAAGATGAATTCTACTCCATTTCTCCGCGAGCGACGAACAGTTTTAGGGATTTGAAGTAGAGGAAAATAGACAGTGTTTGGTGTAGAAAGATATTTGGAAGACGTGAGAGAAAGAGAAAATAATGTATTAAGGATATGTTGAAGAAGTTGTATTGATAGGTCTTTTCTTCTTTTTTCTCTTAGATACAATTTTCTACTAAGTTATGATTACAAAGAATTATAATAATTATATATAATTTGTTATTTTATATTTTCTGTTTTAGAAAAAAGTCAATTAAACACTGAGCTTACCAAAATGGTCAAATAAAACACTGAGCTTACTAAAATAGTCAAATCAAACACTAAACTATCGAAACTCCAGATTAAACTCGGAATTTATAGTTGACTTCCATTAAAACCCTAAACTTTAAGTTAACTGAGTCAATTTACCACGACGTTAAGTTGTTTAATAGAATTAATTAACCCCATTTAAATTCGTTAATTATTCTGTTTACATGAAAACTCTACGTTTTATTTAAACAAAACCCTAGCAAAAACGACCTAGTTTTGTGATGGCGGCGTTAAGGGATGCTTCCTCTCTACTTAAAGTGCTCTCTTTGCAGCCACAGATTGAGAGCTTGAAGGCACTGTCAGATGTAAGATGTGTAATAGTAGAAGCATCTTATTCAACCAATTAGCAAAAAAATGGACATTTGACAGATTTTGGTGTTTTCTCCAAATAAGGGACCACGTGGATTGAAGAATCAAGATCGGTGCCCACTCTCAGAGTAAATCATAGAGTGATAGAGAAATTAATGAAATGCAGTAACAGTGATGACTGATTCCTTGTGTTATAATTATGATTATTTGAGGAGAAACATTTAACTTTCTCGAGAAAAGTAAAGGGTGAGTTGAGAAAATCAATGGAAATATTTAGATTAAAAAAACACAAAAAAAAAAGAAAATTTTATGTTCCTAATTGAATGAGATGGTTCTGACGGAAAATTCAAAAGACAAAACAAGAGATTGAAGTCTCAACAAAATGAGATTCGTAGTTTTCTCTATTCAGATATCAAACAGAACAACCGTTATTTCCTTTTTTCTAACTCATGAATGTGAGATCGCAGTTTGATACCCAGAAACTTTGTCGTTTTCGAAAAATTATGTGTCAAGAGGAAGAGCAAAACTCTGTCAAGAGAAAGAACAAAACTTTGTCGTTTTTGCTACGGTTTTGTTTAAATAAAACGCAGAGTTTTCATCTAAACGGAGTAATTAACGGATTAAAACGAGGTTAATTAATTATGTTAAACAATTTAACGTCGGGGTAAATTGACTCGATCAACTCAAAGTTTAGGATTTTAATAGAAGTCAACTATAAATTCCGAGTTTAATCTGGAGTTTTGATAGTTCGATGTTTGATTTGACCCTTTTGGTAAACTCAGTGTTTGATTTACTTTTTTCCCTTTCTGTTTTATGCATTGTTATTATTTGTTTTCATTACTAGTGTTTATGCTGTCTTATATTTTTAAAAAGTTTGTAGATGATGAATGTTATTGTTGATATAGTTAAATTTGACATTTTCTATATAGTTTTCTATTGAATCTTTATTATCGAAAATATATAATAATTTTATATGAATTGAGTATACCAAATATTTATCCGGACTTATTTGAATGCTATATATTATTATGTGTTTATATGATTATAGTCATGTTTAAACAAAGTACATTTTAACCTGGTAAGTCTATATATATATATCGTCTAAAAAAAACCATACAATGGTCGCTAGTTTGATATAAGTTTAAAATTTCCATTTGTATTACATGTTATGCAAATACAATATTTTTAATTATGAATATCATAATATTTTCGTAAACAACATAAAAAACGAGAATATGAAGAAGCTAAAGGAAATGTAACAATTAATAAATGTAAAATAATGGTATTAGACAAGCATAAATTACTGTTATTATAAACATAATCAGTTTTAAAATAATTCTAAAACACACTATATATTCATCTAATTTAAAATATCATAAATTTAATCACAAAATCAATTGTTTATTCTAGTGTTCAAAAATATGGCCTATACGACCGTATATACGTTGTATATACGTTGTACGATAAGAAATTGTATCGTATATATATTATACAGTGGAAAACAATATGACCATACATACGTTGTTTATACAGTGTATATACAATATCGTATATCGTATATTGTATGTCGTTTTGTAGATTAATCCTAACTTAATATAACTTAACCCCAACTTAATAACTTACGTGTTTTTTCTTTCTCCACATCTCAAAGCTCCACCTTGCCTTATAGTTTTTGATTTCGTGTGACATTTTATCTCCCAGTTCTTCTCTAAGGCTCTAACTGTTTAAGGTATCATCTTCTTTCTAACCTTCTATCTTTTCTATCGGTATACTTTTGTCTTTAAAAAATAATCATTTAAGTATTTAACTTAGTTAATTTAGTTTAATGGTGCTCTGTTTTATGGTATGAACTCTCTGTTTTTAGTTGTTTTTGTATTGTATTAAGATTGGTTTTGGGAATTAAATTCCTAAGTTTTAAAATCAAAATTTGTGATGCTGTCTTTGTATGCAGTGTTGTAATTAACAACAACAAAAAAATAGATACCAAGTGGAGACTTTGAAATTTATGTACGAATTAGTTATTATAATGTAATCATGTGTAAATTAATGATTGTCATGGTTACTTTACTTGCATACATGGTTATGATTGTATAACTTATATTCTTTGTTTCAAAAATTGTTCACGATTCAGATTTTAAAAATGGATGGAGCATCATATTCTACAATTTTAAAGAGAAATTCGAAAGATGTTGCTTGGGAATATGGAATGTTGTATAGCTCAAATAATATTGACAAAATCAAATGAAAATTGTGTGGAAAAGAATTTTCAGGAGGTGCTTATAGGATTAAAGAGCACATTGCTAGAATTCCTGGAAATGTTTCTTCTTTTCCAAATTCAACAAAGCTAGATCAAGACAGATGCAAGAATGATATTAAGGAATCAAAAAACAAGAAGAAGACAAAGGCAGCCATAGTGGCAACTTTCCATCACCTTGCACTACAAGAAAACAATCAATTTGCGACTGAAAAGTGAGACTGAAAAATCAGTCGCAGATTTAGCCACTAATTTGAGACTGATTTGCGATTGAATTGTGCCACCACTTATCCAGTCACAAATCAGTCGCAAATGTGCGACGGAAACGTACATATGCAAATCAGTCGCACTTTTGCGACTGATTGGAGACCAAAGCATTCAATCACAAAATATACGACTGATTTGCGATTGTCGTTAGGTATAACACAGTTTTTATGATGTTTGTAACTAATTGTACTTGTAATTTGTGAATGATCTTGTTAGTCACACTTTGCTCCTGAATATCAATAGCAGTTCAGTGACAACATTTACTTATAAATACACCCATCGTTTTCTCTTTCAAAACACACCAAAAAAACATATAAAAACACAAAATTGAGAGAGAAAAAAATGTGTGGAAATTATAATTACACAAATTTCCGGGAGTGAATGTATAGAAGAATCAATGAAGAAACAATAAATATTTATGCGGAGTATGCTGCTGAAGTGGACCAGTTCATGAGTTTTGCAAATAATCAGCCGCCAGTACTCCAAAATAGGGGTATGTTTTGTTGTCCTTGTATTTCATACAAAAATAATAAAATACTTTCGGCACAAAAAATATCAAACCATTTATTTAGTAGAGGTTTTTTGCCTCACTACTGATGTGATCATGGAAAGCTCTGGAGAGGAAGAGCCAGAGATAGCTGGGAGGATAACTCGTTCAAGGGCTAAGGAGCTAGCAAAGGAAGCTCATACACTCATCA
>WJSH01001257.1:0-50620 GCA_009757365.2 Lepidium campestre | reverse complement strand
ATCCACCAGAAGAGGCAAAGCTTAAAAGCTTAAACTCGTTTATTGATAATAGGATAAAATATGAATCAAAACATATGACCTAGAGTTCTTTAAATAGCGAAAACCTTAAGTTTAAAAATAGGAAAACAGAGAAACGGAAATAATAGAAAAAAGGAAGATTTCTAATAGAAAAAACAGAGAAATGGAAATAGTAGAAAAAGGGAAGATTTTTAGAAACTCTCCCCTGCATCATAATAGTATTAGATTCAAGAGATAATAAAATAACTAATAACAAGGCTCTATATAAAATAAGGTCATCATAGATATGTCATTAAACATAAATTACAATTACATGTTCAAGAAATCACAAACAAAAAATAGTAACTGTACAAGCATTGTGCACAAAAACTTGTACATGCCCTGCTATACATTGTTGAATTTCTACTTGATAATAAGCAAATTTCATATGCCTTCGGTTAAGTTTATTTCACATGTAGAGGTCAACCTTGTCTAACATAACTTCATCGTCACAATGCAAACGTTTATTCCTAATCAAAAACTCCAGCAAATTTACCTCATTCTTGCTCCCACAAAAGCTCTTGACCACCACAACCTTAAGTGTTTTGCAAAGATTCATATTTAAATTTACGTTTTTAATCCAAAATAAATCTTGATTAACATCACCATAAAACTTAGTCATGACCTACATATCAAAAACATTGAATTGATTTAAAATAACAAATATATTTTTTAACAATTAATTTGTACTGAAATAATCTTAATTTTTTTTACCGAGATTAGAGTTTGAGCAAGAACATCAAATGTTAAGGTTGCTAAGTTAGGACAATTCTCAAGGAGAATCTTAATTCCCTTAAACTCCATGATATGCATCCATGTTCTCATCACCATATGTTGTATTACCATTGGACATATCAAACACTCTGGATCATCATATTCTTGGATAACCTACTTCATATATAAAACATTGATCCAAATTTTTGGTATAACACTTAAAATAATACAAACCAATATTAGATATTAAAAATATGAATTTAATTTGTTAAGATTAGAATATATCTAAAGGAGATAAGGGGCACACTGTTAAAGTTCTTGCACCTCTAAGACTATTTAAGAATCCTGAAAGAATTAAACTTTCTAAATTGGATATGATATTTGGTATAACATATTTCACTTCTTCATGAAAATCCAGAAATACTTCTTTTATGGTAGTAATCATTCTCTTGGCATAGAAGAATAAGGTTTTGCCAGAATACCTAAGAATGTCTACGTTTGGAAGATCAATACACAACTTTTTGTTTGGAAAAAATCTGCAATTCTCCATAACAACTTCTTTCATATTTCCAGCTATATTTTCTTCATTCAAACCCCAACAATAACCAAGTCTTAGACTTCCAAGAGTTGCTGAATTTGATACCCAAGAATGAATATTTGTCAGTTGAATCCAACCAATGGAAATGCTCTTTGGCAAAGTTGTAAATTTAGAGGGATCAAAGTTGCACATGTAAATTCGATGACATGGTGTACATGCTATTGGGCAATTGAGGAACTTCATTGTCAAAGGGCCACACATCAAGAGGGTGTATCCAAAACGGATCAGAGAAGTTAAGAAGCAAGTTCTTAACTTGTTTAGACTTAGCAAATTCGATAATAGAGTATATCTTTGAAAAAAAGAATATGGAACTGAAAAACTTATCGCAAAGGTTTGGAAGCCATGACCTTGAAAATTAGAAACTCATTATTGTATATAGTTGACGAATGACATCCTTTTTGATATTATATCAATCACAAGGCGGTCGACATATTCCGATTTTTTAAAAGATATGATTACACTTGTCTCTCGGTAAAGATTCTTTGAATAACAGTTGTTCTTTAAACATGTCTTTAAAAGGCAATCGAGAGATGATCTTGATCAGAATTTTATGCGGTAGATCTGACAATCTATCTTGTTTAGCAACTAAATTCATTTTCTTTGAACACATTACTGAAGTCAAATTCCTGCAAATAGTTAAATGAATATTTACAGTAGATCATTGAAAAACGTTAATTATACAATTATTTGGAATTCAATACAATAGGAAAACATATTCATCGTCACAATAAATAATTTTTTAAACATATTTTTCTATTCATAATTCTCGTAATTGAATAACTTCATCTATTTATCTTTCTTTAAATTTCACATATTTGCAAAACATTATACTTTTGTAGCATAATATTAAACTTATCTCCTCACACAACCTCTTCAAATAATTAACTTCAACCTTACGTTATCTCTTTACTACTTTTGTTTTCACATTCATCGTACCATTTACAATGTACTCCTTTTGTCCCAGTGGGTTTTAAGGATTTTGCACACCAATTAAGAAAGCAAACAAAATACCTAAACTAGCCTCATTTATGTTTTTATTTCAATAGTTTTTATTACCTTTTGACCAAAACTAATAATGATAAACAAGGGTAAAAAAATGAAACACTAGCAATTTCTATCTAGGATAAAGAGAACATCACTTAAAATGGTACAAAAAAAAAAACCCTAAAACACCACTTAAAGTGGGACGGAGGGAGTATTAGATAAAAAGAGACGACTTTTAATGAGTATAAATTTTTGTTATTTAATGGCATTAAAATTAGAGAAACTCGAAAATGTGTGATGGTAAATGCTACCCACATCAAATTGCGTGAAAACGTTTTAGAGGAACAAGAGAAATGTGATGCCTTAATCTTAACAAAACAAAAATGACGAAATATTACTAACCATTACGTGATAGAGGTCAATGTTGACAAACTATTCAAAACTTTGAACTTCTTCATTTTCAATCATCATTTTATCTCTTATCTTTGTTCTTTACAAACTTTCCACCTTTTTCTGCTTTGATACTAGTGTTAATCGTGTCTCACCAAATCAGTTTTAAATAATTATACTAAATTCTTGGAATTTAGTAACGGCTACTCAAACATTAAACAATAAACAAATTTTAAAATATATAAAGAGAAAACAAATTTGAATCAATTGGCATCACACAAAAAAACAAACAAAAGGAATTAACAAGAGAACCGTCCGAAAGACAAAACTAATCACTTTGACCCTTATTTTTTTAATCTATGTTAATATAATCAATCTTGTAATCATTTTATTTTCCTTGCAGAATTCAAAAATCTTTTACTTGATTGATAAAAATTACCTCTACAACTCTGCAAAACTTTTTAAAACTCTTTGTATAGTGTAAGAGATTATTCATGTCAACTAAGGTAACGAACACTATACGTATTAAATGCAACTTTAGAAGTAAAAAAACAATGATTAGTTTAATTTTTAGGTAGTCATTTTCAAGATTCACAAAGACAATGAACACCATTCTCCATTTGTAGGTTACATTATGTCTTTTTTTTTTAGATCTCTCTCCTCCTACAAACATTTATTCTTCATCACTCCACTTCTCCACTCTCTTCTCTCTCTTATCACCCGTAATCTCTTTCAATAACTAGTTCCCTTCCACTTTCTCAATATTCATATCCACCGCAACAACTAATGACAATTTAAAAGTGTCTCTCTTTCTCCAAATTCCTTAAACAATCACAACTTCATTACTTCTCACTATTTCATGCTTCAATTCATACTTGAGATCCTTAAATTCAATCACAACTCATCTCTCATTCCACCTTCTAATTGTCCCATATAATAAAAAGACGATATTATTCGATCGATTATGACACAAAACCATGGTGAAAGATTTTGTTAAAAGATATTCAAATCCATCCAAATAGAGATTCTTTTGATATGATTTTCAAAAACAAAAAAACTATACCGAATTCCATTTCTAATAAACTTTTAAATCCTATGTAATCCATGAGAACTACGGTTTTAAAACCTATTAAAATAACTTCAAATCTTCAACCAATACACCCTCTTGCGAAAATATGTAATGCCATTTTATATGAAAATTTTGTCTTTAAATAGACTTAATATATACACTAATAAGTTTCAAATGTATAATATATACATACATATATATATATATATATATATATTAAATAAAGTTGTATTTTATTCTACATTTCTTAAAAAATCTTCAATTTGATGACGTAAATTACATTTATAACAAACATACATTCATGGACATGATGACATAAAATTGTATTTATATGATTTAATTTTTTTCAAAAAAAACACACGTCCTTGAATTTTCATATAGCGAATTGGAACCATTGCTCTTTTCCTAACTGATAAAAGGATCTTTGGATTGTGATACCATTTACAATTATTCATTTGACGGTAACCATATTTGAATTGTCCATTTACTAAACAAAAGAAAGTAGAAAGGTACGTTGCTTGAGGATGATTTTTCATATTATAATCTTGTAGTAATGCTAATGCAGTATTCAAATTTTGTTTCATGCAACTCATAAAAATTGCTTTCATATATTAAGCATCAAGATTTCCATTAAAAATTGATAAATCGAAAAAAATCATTATACACATTTTTGGTTTCTCAAGAAGAAAATATTTGGAATTTTCATTGTTTTTTAATATTTTTTTTAATATTTTAGTACACAAATCATCACTCCAAATGTCTTTAGTTAAATTAATAAATATGGGAAATTCACTTATTTTAAAATTATGGATTTTATTAAATAAATTAATAAGAATTGAAAACCGACACTCACTAAAAAGGCAATTGAGAATTCATCAAAACCAATAAAAAACAACAAAATTTTGAAGTATATGTAAATGAATTCAAAAGATGTTTTTTTTTTTAAATGTAATGAAAACTTATTACTGTAGATTGCATTTCTCCATAATTAATTATAACAAAAGACACATTAGAAGGAAATTGAAATCTAATCTGAAAAGAAATTTCAAAAGGAAAAATTAAATGATAATTGTAATATTTCACTTATTAAAAAAATAAAATTGTGTAAATATAAATAAATGTGTTGTATATAAGGAATGTATTGGTCGTTAAACTTGGATAATGATTGAATCGTGCTTAACGGCACTTTTCTTAAAGAGTATGTCGACCCTTATTCTCAAGCCTTGGGTTACACGAAATCCCTTATAGGATACGACAATCAAAGTTCTCTCTTGTTCTAGGTTAAGACACAAAAGAAACAATTAGAAGTTTTGTGTTTTGTTTATGTTCCTAAAATTTAGAGTGAATTTTGATCACGTAAATCTTTCTCACTCTCTCTATTTTAGATGGAAAGAAATAGAGTTTTATATATAGTGTCCAACAGTTGTGTCTTTTGACGTACGTTTGCAACTATACATTTAATAATATAGTAACCGTTCAATAACATAAATAACCAACATTCCTCTCCCATTTAAATTTAATCTTTGATTCAAAACATCTCATATAAACCAAACTCATGCATAAATAAAAATATTGTGACGATTGAATTTTCACCTTAATTATATTACACATTTCAAATACCCGAGAATCAAGATGTCTTATGGATTAAATCCTATCAACTCATTTGGGTACATGAAGATAACACACACGAAAATTTCTACACTACTCTAAGTGTTTTCCTTGACACTATTATAAGTCATGTGTCCTTATCCTTTCATGAGTTTATACAAAGCTAAGTCCAAACTTCTTGAAGCGGCTACACTTCACACCCATATAGGTAGATCTTTTATTCTTGCACCTGCAAAATGCAAATTTTCAAAAAATCTATTAAAAAGAGAACTTCAACCTAACATTTTCTTGTAGGTTTAAGCACTTACTTTAGGATGATATAAACTAGCGCTTCAATCTATAAGTGTGGGCTTTCCGCATTGAATTCAGCCTCTAACATTGTATTAGAGGGGAATTGGGTATTCCAGCATTAAAGATTTCAAATGGACTCTAAACCCATCCCTTTAGCCGACTTTTTCACTAAGCCCCTAGTTAGTCCCTTTGTCAAATGATCAGCTAGATTTTGTTGAGATCAAACAGACTCCAAGGTAATCACCCCATTACTGATCAAATCACGTATTGTGCTATGTCTAACACCCATGTGTCTCGACTTTCCGTTATAAATTTGGCTATAAGCCTTAGCCAAAGTAGTTTGACTATCACAACATATAGAAATGGGTGACACCAGTTTTGTCCAAAATGGAATTTCGGAGACTAAGTTTCTTAGTCACTCCGCCACGGATACCACTTTTCTTTTAATAGGTATGAGCTTCACACTCGCATCCATAGGAGTGCTCGCGAGAGAACAATTCTCATAGTTGAATTTTTTATGTACCTTTTCAATATAATGAGATTGTGTTAAAGTTATTTCTTTGTTCTCTAGTTTGATTTATATTCCAAGAATCACATCCGCCTCCCCCATATCTTTCATGGCAAAATTTGATGACAACAAATCTTTTGGAAGTTCTACTTGTCTAAGGTTGGTGCCAAAGATCAACATGTCATCAACATATAAGCAAATGATAATTCCATTACCTTACTGTATAAACACTTGTCTGTTTGATTTAATTTAAATCTTTTATACAAAACAGCCTCATCAAATCTTTGATGTCACTGCTTAGCTGCTTGCTTCAACCCATACAATGACTTAACTAACTTACACACCTTATGCTCATTACCGGGCATAATAAACCTTTCGGCTTGTTTCATATACACCTCTTCTTCCAAGGTACCATTCAAAAATGTTGTCTTGACTTCCATTTGGTGAGTCACCATGTTATGAATGGATGTCAAACCAATTAAATACCTTATAGAGGAGATCATAACAATCAGAGAATATGTATCGAAATAATTGGTACCTTCCTTTTTGTTTAAAGCCTTGGATAACCAAACGAGCTTTAAACTTATCGATTGTTCCATCGACTTTCATTTTCTTTTTAAAGATCCATTTGCAGCCCAAAGGCTTACAACCAGGTGGGAGATCTGTTAAGAACCACATATTATTTCCCATGATAGAATCCATTTCATCACTTACATCTTCTTTTCAAAAGGCAACATCATTAGATGTTATAGCCTCACTAAAAGTTCTAGGTTCACCATCAATATGATAATAATATGAGTATTGGAAACAAATCTCATCTTTTGATATTCATGACCAACTGATTTTTCAATCCTTCCTTGTTTACTTCTACGTAGAATAGGTGACATGTTAGACGGTGCCATTGGACCATCTTCATAGATGAGAAACGATTTTCATCAAATATTGTATCTCTTGATTCAATTACAGTGTGAACCGATATAGAATCATTAGGTTCTATGGTATAAAAGCTATAAGCTTTGAAATGCTTGACATATCCAATAAAGATGCAATCAATACCACTTTCTCCTAAAGTTTTAATGTTTGGTTAGGGTAGTCTAACTACTGCTATACAGCCCTAAACTCGAAGGTAGTTCAAGTTTGGTTTTTTTTTGTACCGAAGCTCATATGGGGTAGTTTTATTCCTTTTGTTAGGAATCATGTTTAATAAATAACAAGCCGTTAACATGGCTTCACCCCAAAACCCGTCACTTAATCCTGAGTAAGACAACATGGAATTAACCATTTCCTTTAGAACTTGATTTTTCCTCTCGGATATGAAACCTACCAGATTTGAGGTAGCAACTCAAGTTGGTTTTTCTCTGATGGTAACAGAAGAGGGAGATGATCCTAAGCCCTGCAGCTTCAGTGAAGCAATGAATGACAAAGACAGTCAGTTATGGAAGGAAGCAATGGATGAAGAGATGCAGTCTCTTCACAAGAATCAGACATGGACTATGATAAAAAGACCAGAGAAATGCAAAATGATCGACTGCAAATGGATATATACAAGAAAATCTGGGTTTCCAGACATTACACAACCAAGGTTCAAAGCAAGACTTGTTGCCAAGTGTTATTTACGAAAGGAAGGGATTGATTATCAAGAGATCTTCTCATCAGTGGTAAAGCATGTCTCAATTCATCTGATTCTTACTTATTTTGTACATCTAGATATTGAACTAGAACAACTAGATGTCAAGACTGCATTCATGCATGGAGATTTGGATGAATACATCTTAATGGAGCAGTCTGAAGGGTGTGAATCAAAGTCAGAAGATGTTGTTTGTTATCTAAGGAAGTCGATGTATGGCCTTAAGCATGCACCAAGACAGTGGAATCAAAAGTTCAATGCATTCATGAAAAAGGCTGGTTATGAAGGAGCAAATATGATAGTTGCATCTACTATCAACTACTAGCAGATGGATCATACATCTACCTATTGCTTTATGTTGTTGATATGCTCATTGTAGCAAAGAGTTAAGATAAGGTGAAAGAGCTGAAAGACTTGCTGAGTACAAAGTTCGAAATGAAGGATTAAGGAGAAGCAAAGAAAATCCTAGATATGGAAATCAAGAGGGACTGAGTGAAAGGAACACTTGAACTATCACAGTCGGGTTACTTAAACAAAGTGCTCCACACATTCAGGATGCACGAGTGTAAAGGTATTCTCACACCACTTGGAGTTCATTTAAAACTCAGAGTTGCTAGTGAGGAAGAAGCAGCATATCAAGAGGAATACATGAGGAGTATACCATATTCAAATGTTGTAGGAAGCATCATGTACTCAATGATCGGAACAAGACCTTATTTAGCATATCCATTATGTGTGGTCAGCATATTCATGAGTAGTCCTCTTAAGAATCATTGGTTGGCAGTCAAATGGATCTTAAGATATATCAGAGCATCACATGATTTTAGAATTGCTTACAAGAGATAAGAGAAGGTTGAAATCAAGGGGTTTTGCGATTCAAATATACTGTTGATCCAGACATAAGAAGGTGAGTAACATGATATGTTTTCACTGCATGTGGAAATGTAATCACTTGGAAGTCAGGTTTATGATGTTTGCTTTTAACACTTAAATAAATCAACAAATACAAACAATTGTCATTGAAAGCATTTGAGGTTCGAAATCCACAAGGAACCTAGAACTAACAGATTAAGACGATTCAAATCAATTTCAAGCTAAAGCTAATGGGGGTTTATGAAATTAAACTAGATCTAATCAACCTAAACCCAAGAACCAAACTAAATGAAACTAAGATCAAACAAACAAAGACTAAACCAAATTCAAACTCAACAAAAAACTTAACCGAAAACAAGAACTAAGACAATCGATTAAGGAGATATGGGTTCTTTGATAAGGAAATCAACTCTAAGGAAAGATAACTAGTCAATGATGCAAAGGGAAACAATCAAGCTCATCCTAGGACATGAATCACTCAAATGGATCAACCCACTTCCATGGCATTGATCCCTAATTCAATCAATCAATTAGCTAAACTTCAATTTGCTAATTCATAAACCAAATAACATTAAGAACAAGCTCACTAAGTCCACTAATCACCCTAACTTCATTTTCCAATGGCTAGGGAAGAAAAGTTCATAAAAGGGTCTATTGGGAATTTCATAAAACACCTTTCGGGCAATGAAAATCCTAGCATCTAGTTTTCAATTGATGAAGTTGAACATAGCATTAAACTAACCCCAAATGAAGGAAACTACAAGCCTAAGCATCAAAGACCAATCATCAAACCCTAGAGTTTACCATATCATCAAACCCATAAAAAGACTACTCAAGCATAGCTAAAGAAGAAAACAAAACAAAGCAATAAATGAAAGACATGAATGAAGATAGAGATGAGATAGAGCAAAGAAGATTCAATAAACAAAAGTGAAAGACCCAAAGATGATCATCCACAAGGGTCTCCAATATTCTCCCTCACTCACTCTCCAAAGGTCTCTAAAAGTGGTTACAAAATAAAGCTAGATCCCTTAAACCCTTAAACAATAGGGTTTCTAAAGTTTTGAA
This sequence comes from Lepidium campestre, assembly GCA_009757365.2. Taxonomy (NCBI): domain Eukaryota; kingdom Viridiplantae; phylum Streptophyta; class Magnoliopsida; order Brassicales; family Brassicaceae; genus Lepidium; species Lepidium campestre. The sequence goes on along the minus strand of WJSH01001257.1, from coordinate 40,833 downwards.
ATGGAACCGGGTCGACCCAGGACAAACTGGGTCGGACCAAATAAAGACAAATGTGCGCCAAGGAATTTCGAGCACTTATTTCGACCCCTTATTTTGACAAAGGGGTCGAAATCTTCAAGTCTGGAACTTGTCAATCCTTCTGTCCAATTATTTCGACCCCTAATTTTGAGCAAGGGGTAGAAATCTTCAAGTCTCGGAATTGGTATTCTTTCTGTCAACTTATTCCGACCCCTATTTTGACCAGGGGGTCAAAATTCTCCTTCTGAGGCTTCCTCTCATAGATTTGGTGCATCTTCACTCCATGATCCAATCTCCAACTTCCCAATCTCCAAATGTAAGCTCCAATCCACCTAAAAAGACACAAGAATAGGAAAATATGCAACTCTATCTACCTAAGACTCTATAATGCAAAAGAAGTGAAAAACTATGCTAAAGTGAATGCATGAACTCTTTAAGGTATGGAATTGAACCAAAATATGCATGAAAAACTAATAAATATCAACTCCCCCGGACTTGCCTTTTGCTTGTCCTCAAGCAAACAAACTACAAACCCGAAGAAGAAGTTGAGAGTGGGAACTCAAAGCCAAGCAAGTTGATACATAAAATTAAGCTCAATGTCCAAGTTGATAATTCTAAGGTGCAATGTGAGAAAGTCTACCTAAAGATCTTAGCCATATTCTTCACAACTCAACTCTAATTCAGCCTTAACCTAGAAATGCATTCAAATCAACCAATCCTTTTAACATTCATTAAGCACAAACCATGAATCAAGTTATACACATTCAATGAACTCATTTGGTCAAGGGTAAGGTCTAAGAGATAAAAATGATCTCTTTCTACACATTGCTAAGGTTGTTTAACACAAGGATCACTCAAAGAGTAGAATGAGCTTTAGAAGAATGCTAAAGGTAAGAACCAATAGATGCATATAATAATAGAGTCTCATCTCTACCCAAGCTATAGCTAATCCCAAAAGATGATCCTATTTTCTACTCTTTCTCTTGAGGCTTATTTCTTTTGCCTTACAACCTTTGGATCAACTTATAGCTTCAACACTTGGAAAACGACCAATTTCTAATTGAACTTTTCCCGTCTTGCCGAATTCTACATAAACTTTTGAACCCGGTATTTTTCTAAGTTTAGTGAAAAAATTCAAATAATCTACATGAACTACTTATTTTTGGCCAAAATCTAAGTTGACCGTTATCTCCGTCAGTCAACAGTTAAATCTCCATGATCCTGTCGGAAAAACGGTCAATTCCTAATTGAACTTTTTCCATTGTGCCAAATTCTACATGAACTTCTGAACCCGGTATTTTTTAAATTTTCGTAAAAAAAATTCAAATAATCTACACGAACTACTTATTTTTTGCTAAAATCTAAGTTGACTGTTATATTCCGTCAGTCAACAGTTAAATCTCCGTAATTCTGTCGTAAGACAACACATATATGACCGATCTAAATGACACGTGTATGACCAAATCAAGGGAAAGATAGATGTCTTCCCCTGAAAGCAGTAAACAAAATGAAACATGGTAACAACGTTAGCAAGGTAACATACTAGGAAATTGGTTTAGAATGGTAAAAATGTGAATAAAATGAAACACGGTAACAACGTTAGCAATGTAACATGTTAGGAAATTGGTTTAGAATGGTAAGAACGTGAACAAAACGAAACATGATAACAATGTTAGCAAGGTAACATGCTAAGGAATGGTTTAGAATGGTAAAAATGTGAACAAAATGAAACATGGTAGAATTCGGCACGACGGGAAAAGTTCAATTAAAAATTGGCCATTTTCCCCTTCAACACTTCATTCTTGTTCTAAGGAGAGGGGTTTAGAGTCTTGATGACATCTAGCGGCTTTGGTCTTTCTTAGCACTATGGTTCTACTTCCTTTTCATTTTATTCTTCTATCTTTTATTCATTCATTGCCTTGAACCATTTTAACTTTTCATTCACCCAAAACCCTTTACTAGATCATCACATTTTCCTTTTAATGCACCCTTTCTCTCGTAAGAATTTCTTTGAAAAATCCTTATTCTTTTCAATCCTTTTCCCAACAATTTTTCAAAGTAAACCCTTACCTAAAATCGATTTCCCACCTAGTCCTATTTAATTCAAAAAGTGTGAACCAAAACTACATGAGAAACTATCCTTGTCGGCTCAAACCTAACACTTTCTACCAAGCTCATTCCAAAATAAGGCCTCACACACACAAATATCAAACAAGGCTTGAAAGGAGGCTAGGCTTGAATTCTACCCATGAGTTCAAATTCAATGCATAAACATGATATTATGAGTCAAGATTAGGTTCTAATAAGCAAGGAATGACATCAAATCACAACATGCTTCAACCAAGGCAAGAATATCAAATTTAGCATTATAAGCATGGATCGATCTTACATTTCAAACAAGCTCGGTATGAAACAAACAACTATAAACTTAGGCATTGAACTTAACCAAATGGATCAACAAGCTATAGAAGGCAATCTCATCATTCTTCCCAATGCAATGCAATCCTAAATGCTCTAGACCATTCTATAATGTAAATGCAATCCTAAATGCTTGTTTTTGTGTTTTCGTGAATTTTTCAATTTTTTTTTTTTTGGCTTTTATGGTTTTTATATGATGCAAAAACTCAAAACAAATAAACAAAACAACTCAAATAATCGTTAGTAACCGGTCCCCTCCCCCGGACTTACTTCTCGCAGTCTCGGTGAGAAAGCAAAACCAAGAAAGAGGACCCTAACAAACAAGGAAAACTAGAAAGAAAAAGAAAAACTGAAAACTATGTACAAAGTGGTGGAATTGGTACCTTGTCAAGTAGAGGAATCCCCTTGGTTCGGGGCATCGTCCAAAGCATTATCCACATCCTCATCATCACCCTCTCCATCGCCATCATCGGGTCCATCATCCTCATCATCACCCTCATCGGATCCGGCATCCTCATCATCACCATCCTCCTCCATCTCGGACTCCCCGCTAGAAATGAAACCCGGCATCGCCCGTACCTTACGTGTCAACCAATCGATTTTCTTCTTGGCTGCCCGGTTGATCTTGCGTTGGACTTCATAGGCTTCAATGGCTGCCTTCTATCTAAGTGTCATGCACTTAAACCTCATGTTAGGAAGTTTCCAATTATCCGGGTCAAAGGCGGGTCGAGGAGGTGCTACTATAGAATCGGTGGGTGGAGGACCATAAAGACCACCTACATGCTCGAATAGGATGTTGTTGCAGTAACGAAAGGATGTCTTTTCGAGATCAGGAAGTACCATGCAAACCTTTTGTTTCGAGTGCTCTAGATAGATTTATGTAAGATCATGAGCCGACTTTGAAAGAATCCCACAATTCATCAAATATTGCTTATCGAGGCAGTTGGCTCGTTGGTCAGCTTCATAAGAATCCAAAGGAATGCCTATATACACAAAGAGTGGAGTAAGCAAACTAGCCATGTAGCAATGGACATCTCCACCACATCGAGCACTTTCGCGGAAATGACGAACTTTCTAGCAAGCAAACAACCAAGGTTATTCTCAGCATGCAAATAATCATGAAGTCCCGAATTGCGCTGCACCTTTACTCCCTGATAAAACATGCATAACTCGGGTTGTTGAGTCCCCCAGTCTCCTTCCTTGCAAAGAACGTGTTGGTAATGAACTTTGCTACATTGCGGATTGCGGGGTGTCGAATAAGGCACATCTTGGGACACCTGGTGGCCGTACCATTCACAATCAACCCCCAAAACTCATTAGTGTTGTGGAAATGATTGAACTTGGCTTGCCTGAAGTGAGAACAAAACCCATAGACCTTGCAAAACTCGGTAATTGGAATGGTGTAGCTTGTTTTGTTCACTTTGAAGCTCAACTCGCCCTCATCCGAGTAGTGGGCATGTGGGTTATCATACACAAGCTCCACGGTGGCAAAGAACTCTCATGACGGTTTTAGATAGAGGATACATCGCAATTCTCCAAATTTTTCAAGGCCCATGCGCTTGAGCATTTCTTGAACATCCTCATAAATTCCCAATTTCATGAGAATTGTGGCATCTAGGAACTAAGTGGGGGTGGAAAGTCACATCTTGCATCCGTTTAAGATCATATATTTCCTCCTTCGTCAAAGAAGCTTTCTCACCCGTGATGTTGGCCTTTTTCGTCTTAGATGTGTCACTCTCACTCATCGGTCGCTTCCCTGCTCTCTTAGAAGTCTCACTTTGGCGCTTTTTCCTTCCCTTTGGAGAGACCAATAGTCAAACCTCGAGGTTTTGGTGGCGTGGTACCTACAAACCATCAAAAGAACAAAGTAATGTCATGGCACAAGGGATTGAATTGCATTATATCAAGATCAATAGCAAAGCATCAATCCAATCTCAAGACCATCATTATTGTAAGCACAATGCATTACCAAAACTCAAGAAAATCAATTCTCCAAATATTTTCCAAAAATCTTCTAAGTGTGGAAAAGAAAGATTCTAGGGTTTGGGAAATCTTGAGAGAGGATGAAGAATTGTTCAATATGGTGAACTAAGAGTACCAAATTTTTACTAAAAGCATGAAACACAAGACAAAAGCTCAATCAAACCACATTTTTCCACAAATTCTCTCCATATTCGTCCCTATTCACCTCCTCCTACCAATCTTCACAATTTTTCAAAAATCTCCCAAAATTCTTGCAATTTCATGTCTACATCAAGTAACCCAAACATAATCTACCTCAACTCAACCTAAATCCTTCCTTAAAATCCAAAATTCCAAGTTCCATGAAATTTCTCTTTTTGGGTTTTGGGATTCCATAACAATGCAGATGAGAAAAATCATACTTTTGTGAAGTTGAAGAGAACTAGGATGAATGTGTAGGCTTAGAATCAACAAGAAATCACAAGAGATTTAAAGTAGAAGAGCTTAGTCTCAAGGATTGGGGAGAAAAAAGTTCTAAGGAAAAATTATCTCCAAAAACCCTTCAAAATCGTGTATAGAGTTTTAAAAGAGAAGGGTTTTGGTCTGAAATTGGTAAAATCCGGTTCAGATGAGTGAAATTGGACCAATTAAAGGAAAGAAGACTTCCGTGGTTCGGTTTGGTCAAGATTTCGAGCTCATAGTTTCGATCAAGTGATCGAAATATCACGAGATAAACCCATATGGTAGGAATTTTTGAGCTAGAATTTCAATCAAGTGATTGAAATTTTTGATGCACGTCGTGTCAACCTCTCTGTCTCGTTTTTCCGACCCCATTTTTTGATCGTTTGATCGAAATATTCGCTCTCGTCGTGTTGATCTCTCTGGTAAGTTTTTTCGAGCTCAAATTTCGATCAAGAGATTGAGTTTTCTCACACCATCAACTCGGCGTCTTCTCTGGTCTGAAATTTTGAGCTCTATCTCGACCCAGAGATCGAATTTCTGTGTGACTAAAGTGGCATCCTCTCTGGACGAATACTTCGAGTTCATTTCTCGATCTCGTGCTCAAAATATCGATGACCAAAATGTCGTGTCTCTCTGGACCAAAATTTTGACTGGTTTTTTCGATCATGAGCTCGAAAAACCCATGCTCCGTCAGTCATTTTTTCTTATGGTCAAAAGTTTCGACCCCTTTTCTCGACCTGGTGGTCGAAATGTTTCTCCATACTTCAAATTTCATGGTCTAAGTTCATCCTCAAGATCCTCATGTCATGTCCCTGATCAACACACTCAAAACACACACTAATTGAACCAAAACAAATAAAATTAAAATATTATTTACAAGGATATCATGAGATTGCCTCCTAAGCGCGCTTGTTTTACGTCTCAAGCTCGACGTTGTCTACCGCTTTTTATGCGGTTTGAGGATCGATAAGCGGAATCTTCTCTGCAAACGCGTCCCGACTGTTGGCTAAGTAAGCCTTTATCCTTTGGTTGTTTACTGTGAATACATTCCCCGAAGGACCTAGAAGTACAATGGATATATATGGTCGAACTTCCCTCACTTCAAAAGCTCCCGACCACCGGGACTTGAGCTTTCCTGGGAATAGTTTCAGCCTTGAGTTGAACAACAACACTTGATCCCCTTCCTTAAACTCTCTCTGCACTATCTTCTTGTCATGAAAAGCCTTAGCTTTCTCTTGTAGATCTTGGAGCTCTCATACGTATCCCGATGAATCTCATCTAGTTCTTCCAACTGTATCAAACGTCTCTTCGATGCGGGTTTGAGATCAAAGTTTAGGAACTTAGTAGCCCAAATGGCCTTATACTCTAGTTCCACCAAGAGATGGAAAGCTTTCCCATACAGCATTGTGAAAGGTCTAGTCCCTAAGGGCGTCTTAAATGCAGTCCAGTAAGCCCACAAAGCATCGTCAAGCTTCTTAGATCAATCCTGTGGAGCCTTTTGTTCAGTCTTCCTCAAGATTTCTTTGATTTGGCGATTAGAAACCTCAACTTGCCCTGAAGTTTGGGGATGATAAGGAGTAATCACTTTATGCTTGACACCATATTTCTTCATGAGGTTCTCAAAAACCTTGTTGATAAAATAGCTTTCCCATCACTTATCACCACTCTTGGAACACCAAACCTTGGAAAGATGATAGTCTTGAACAGCTTAATCACCACCACCTTGGCATCATTATTAGGGCTTGCAATCGCCTCAACCCATTTGAAGACATCGTCGACAACAACCAAAATATAGAGATTCCCATAAGAAGAGGGAAAAGGTCACATGAAGTCTATTCCCCAAACATCGAACACTTCAACCTCCAAGATGAAATTTTGAGGCATCTCTTGCTTTTTACCAATGTTTCCTTGACGTTGACAATCATCACACCTAGAGATGAACTCATGTGCATCCTTAAACATTGTTGGCCACCAAAACCCAGCTTGTAGGACCCGTGTGACAGTTGGTGTAGTGCAGCATCATTTGCAGCGGAACTCTCTGAAAGATCCGGATAGGTTGGCACAAATCTCTCTATACCAGGTGATGAGGGGGTTAAGCGGATTGAAGGGTTGATAAAAGAGCTTATGGGAACTCTGATACCAAGGTGGTGTAATGGAAGCGCAGGGGTGAAGGCAATAGATCTAGAAGGCGAAATGAATCAAGCCTTTAGATCTCTTCCTAGAGCGGCGACGACAACTAGGGTTACTTTTATAGAGGAGATCACAGAGAGATCTAACAAAAATAGGTGTTGGTGTGGATGAAGAGATGAGAAGATGGAGATGAAGAAACAAAGGATATGTTTAAGCTCAACCTATGGATCTGTGAAGATCAATAGGGACCCTGCTTACACAAAGAACTCGAGATTTACTTGTGCAAGACTCAGCTCAATAATCGATCTCAAAAGAGACCAATAAGACCTGGCTTCTAGTATCATAGAGATTCTCTCTCTAAACGACAGCTAGGGTTTTAAGAGGTATGTCCTCTTAGGGTTTTCGAGATTCTCTCTCAAAACGAACTCTTTGATTTTTGTTTAACCTCTGATTTTTATTCATATAAGGGGTTACATATTTATAATATTTTCTAGGAGGACTCTAGAAACCCTAAACCTAATGGGGCATGGCCTGTTAATTCCCTAATTTAAAACAAGACTCAAAGTGGATCCATATATGGCCCACGAAAATAGCAAAAAGAAAAGCTGTAAGAAACATGCCCAAAACTAAAATTGACTCAATAACTGAAACAAAAAAGCCCATATTAATGGATCAAACTGGATAAAAGGCCTATAAGAGCTAAGGCCTGGGCGGATCATGATTGTTGTGGTTTCCACGCTGCACCAGATCCCTCCCTGTTTGAAAGATTTGTTCTCAAATTAAGCAAGGGTCTTCTTCGCAGATCTTGTAGTTGTCTGGCGGCTCTTCCTTCTTGTACATGTGCCGGGCTTCGATGCAAACTTTCATCGCTTTATTCCAGGCAAAGCTTTTTCTTGCATTGTAGACAACCCAACATTAGCTATATAGTCTCCATCCGTCCTCTTCAACTCATGCTCCATGTCCGATTGTACAAGTTTAATTCACATCAAACTCCACAGCTTGTTGCTCAAAAATAGCAAACCATAATGATGCTCCAATGCGTATTCGTTCAAGAGCTATGTTGTGAACTTGGTCACGAACTCGGAACCAGTCTCACCCATTCCAGAAGATAGGACGTAACTTGCGGCTCCCGTTGACTCTCTTGAGGTTCTATGGCTCTCTGAAACCATAAAAGATCCAAGCATAACCTCCAAGTGGTCGAACGTACAGATTCGTCCCCAGTTAGACTGTACGGATCCATCTCTGGCCGTGTTACGCAATCTGATTCACTGCAGATGGGTCATGTTATAAAATCCATAACTCTCAGCTCTGAACTCTTTTTGGTCTGATTCAAATTCTAAAATCTCTACAATTGAGTCAAGAGTCTACAACAATTGAAATCGTTACCATATTCGTTTTGGTCCGCCTGTGACATGTGAAATAGTACACGTATGTCCTCTCTATCAGCAGATAAACGTCTTTGAAGAACATCTCTTGAGTCCAGCTCCTTATTTTGAGGCTGGTGCGTTTCAGCTAATCTCCAACCTATTCTTTCTTGCTGTTTGAGCCTCACTGTGTTGTGATACACTCCTTCGACTCTTCCAAGGCTTAGATTGATGTGATCCTTGCGCTTGACCATATGAGGAATGATGGTGTGGGGCTCTCCTTTAACTAGATCTGCACCACTAGACTTGTCTCCATGGCTGGCAACAATAGTAGGTGGTTTGAAATGTGCAGCACTTCTCACGGATGTGGGAGGGGCAGTACACGGTAGACCTAGGTTGCTACACGCAGCAGCAAGAACTTGCAATGTCCGTTTCACAAGCTCATTTATCTCGTTAAGAGTTGGGACCCGACTGAAGGTAGATCGAGTCATAAACAGAACGAAACGAGATGTTATTAAGGTTACCTCCTTGTGTTTTGCAGCGAACTTTGGAGAAGGTAATGAAAATATGTAATCCGCTCTAAAGAACAATATAACTCAAAAACTCAATAGATTTTATTAAAGAAGAAGTTTTCTTACAAAATTTCTCTCTTTGTGAAACACCCAAATCTAGAAGCACAAACGTTCCTCTTGAACTTTGCTTTCTAAATCCCCAAAAGTGCTAACCCTAAAACGCTTTCTCCCAAAACCTTTTATAGTTTTCTAGTCTCGATATCAACTCCTAGATTCACTCAAGATCTTCTCCTTATCTCTTGTAACCACTTTGTGATTATCTTCAATTATCCTCAATTTGAATCTCGATAGCTTGCTCCTCAAGTTTATCTTCTCACGTGCTTTGCATCCCTTTGAACTAATCCTCACGTGTCCAGCACACCTCTTCAATCTCCCTTTTTTTGACTGAATTTGTTATTCAAGCACCAAATACCTGATAGTATCACAACGAAACAAGACCAAGGCCAAAAAACATACAAGTACTAGAGATAAAAGCATCTTAATAGACAGTCTGATTAGTGAACAACTCAAACATTAAGCACAAGAAATATCCAAAAGATCAATTAATATAACCAAGAGTTTGAAACAACAAAAACCAACTTAGCACATCAAAATTTCAAAAAAGAGACACAAAATAAATAAAAGAAATGCCAAATGCCACAGACGGCTAAAAACTATACTACCCAAAATATCGAAACCCAAAATATCAAATAGATCAAACTCCCCCACAACCAGACAACCGACCATCATCACATCTTAGTGACTGCATCATCATCTCCCAATACTTAAGAACAAAACTCGATAAAAAAAACATAAGATTAAAAGAAGTAAGGACAAAGCAGGAAAAAGCAAATAGCAAACCTGACTGAAAAACCTCCTGACAGATGTCTAGAATTGCTTGAAATGCCTTTTGGTAATGATCTGGCATTTGTGATGATGTTGATGGATTAGCCTCATGCTTAACCTTACGCGTAATAGGCTTCTTCTATGTGGCATGAGGAACATGATCCAGAGGAACATCATGTTGATCCCGCATAAACCAAACTAACAAAGATGGAAATGGGAGATAGAACTTGGAATCAAGCTGACTAGAAAATTCCATCACTCTGTCAAAGATGAAACGCCCAAGATCAAACGGTATCTTGTGCACAATCTGGTATAGGAGTTCAACTCGATCCTTCTTCAGATAAATCTCATTTTTGGACGGACACTAGTTGCTGAAGCAAATCTTGTATAGCTCCTTGTACACTGGAGTAAATGCACTAATCTTGTCCCCAATACCATTCCATTTGTCAACCTTTTGATTAGTTAGCCACTTGGCAAGATCATCAGCCATCACACCACCCATCTGTGTCTTGGTTATTCTTGCATCAACATCGACAAGTCCCAAGAAGGCATTGACCTTTTGTGATGAAAATGCATAGTAATGACCTCGAAGCAACACCTTAAGATCACCCATTTCACTATTTGCAGATGACAGATTCGCCCAAATTTCCCATACAACAGTGGGATCATAATCAATCACATTTGTCACTGTCTTCACTAATCCAGCCTTGCTAATGAGTGAACTAATAACATCACCATCTCTTATTTCTAATTGACGTTCATTAATGAAACGATCAGAAGTACGAGAGATCAGTTGATACCTTGCATACGCCTCTAGAGATGCAAACTTGACTGTATCAAACTCAAGTGGAGACTGAGAACGAGTGCTACTACTCATACGCGTCAACCTGGGAGCCTTTGCTGGAACCACACCAAAGGATTGGAAATGGTGTTTGGAAACTCAGAACCAGTGGCTTCGGAAGAACCAACATCATCAGTTAAATCAACGATCCTGGTTGCGTCATCATTAGCAACAAGTGGTTGCTCGATATGATCTGTCACTGGATTTGCTTCATGCACAAGAGGATCCCCACTTCTTTGAGATTCAGAAGACGGTTGTACCAAGGATGGATTCTCGGTGAAGAGCACCATGGCTGATTCATGGTTCTTGACTTCAAGCAAAGAACAATCTTCGTCATCAGACTCCAAAGTCTTGATTTCTGACATTTCGTGAAAAACGTCCACCGAGTCAGGAGCCATCGGAGATTGCCCACTAAATGTTCTCGCAAGATTGATTTCAGGAAATGACGGTGTCGAAACCACATGCATTTAAGAAGAGACCGTTTTCTGAATTCCTGAGAAGATGGATTTCATATTTAGCTTTCTTGTTGTTTAGGTTCGTTTCTTTGTATAACCAAAGATGTTATTTTCTTTATACAGAACAACGCTTAGACTCTTCGACTTCAACATGTACTTGAATTAATTCTCCTCGAGAATCGGCAACACACTAATGATTTGACCCTCGCTTGTTGCATGCACCTAGACTCTCGCAATAAAGTTATTGGACCTGCAAAAGCCCAAAACAAATAACAACCAAATGCCTAATTAGATAAATTGGCCCATTAGTAACCCGTTAATCAACACATTAGAAACACCAATTATCATATACCAGCAATTAAAACAGATTAACATGATCCTTGTGACTGACCTAGAAAGATAACCAACCCTATGAAAACAGAAATCTTAACAAGATTCTCAAACCAAATATTAATTCAGTGTTATTTGAACCAGATTTAAAAAAAAAAGTACTTTTTTACCATTGAAAGCTGATTATCCACATTGAACGATGATCCCTTGAAGCACAACACACATCCTAATCTTTAAGACATACGATTAGACCTGAGATGAAGTAGTTAGACTTTCACATTGTCATGCCTTTATCAACAGAAGTCTTTCAGAAATCTGAGAATCAAAACGTTGATTTAGGCAGCTGGAATTTCCTTTGGAGAATCCATTTGACATTAGCTTTTACTGCTTCATGTATCTGTAAACTTCACGTTCTTATACAATCATTAGCATATAGCTGAATGTATCAGAGGTTTTTTTTTTTTTTTTACACTTCAAACCTCTGATTTCAATGTCATCAATTTTGTGACTTTAATATGCAGAGTATCACTTGACTTCTCAACTCATACATATATGATTTCCTCAACTCAGGCTCCTGCTTCCAATCAACTCAACACCTCGACTAACACATTATAGGTCACATATTCCAATAGCAGTTCTTAGTTCAATGAAACGATTAAAAGCAAGAGGTTTTGTAAACAAATCAGCCAATTGATTTTCTGTGTTCACATGATCAATCACAATCAGTTTCTCCTAATAAGTTCACGAATAAAATGATGACGTATATCAGTATGTTTAGTTTGTGAGTGTTGGACAAGATTCTTAGCAATGCAAATAGCGCTTTGATTATTACAATAGACAAGAAGAGTATCAGAATCAATACCATAATCAGCAGACATATGTTTTATCCACAGAAGTTGGGTGCAGCAGCTTCCCATAGCAATGTACTCTGATTCATCTGTTGAAAGTGAAACACAGTTCTGTTTCTTACTCAACCATGCTATCAGATTGTTACCCATAAAGAAACAGTCTCCACTTGTACTCTTCTATCATCCAAATACCCAGCCCAATCAGCATCACATTACCCTATCAAACTTCTGGTAGTATCACGAGTATACTGAATTCCATGATTCTATGTCCCATTCACGTACTTCAAAATACACTTAGATGCCTGCAGATGACTCTCCTTTGGATTTGCCTAATATCGTGCACACACTCCCACCAAAAAACTGATATCCGGTCGACTTGATGTAAGATATAACAGTCCTCCAATCAAGCTTCTGTAAGTTGTAGCATCCACAGGTTTTCCAGAATCATCCCTAGACAACTTCTCATTGGTATCCATTGGTATCTTTGCAGCCTTACTAGTCTCCATTCCAAACAGTTGAGTCAAGTTCTTAGCATATGTGTTTTGATTCCCAAAGATTCCATCATCGGTTTGCTTCACCTGAAGACCGAGAAAGTATGTGAGTTCACCATTCATACTCATCTCGAATTCTCTGGTCATCACATCAACAAACTTTTTCACCATATCTTGACTCGTTGATCCGAACACAATATCATCAACATAAATCTGAACCATAATAAACCCATCCTGATTATTCAAGGTGAATAGCGTTTTATCCATACTACCATGCTCATAACCATTGTCAATCAAGAACGTTGCCAATCGTTCATACCAAGCTCTAGGTGCTTGTTTTAACCCATATAGAGCCTTGTTTAGTTTGTAAACATAATCAGGATGTTGAGGATCTTCAAACCCCTTTGGTTGTTCAATATAGACCTCTTCTTCTAGATAGCCATTCAGAAATGCACTATTAACATCCATCTGAAACAACTTGAATCTCATGTTACACGCCATGCCAAACAGAAATCTGATAGACTCCAAATGAGCAATAGGTGTGAAAGTCTCATCAAAATCAACTCCCTCAACCTGTGAATAGCTCTAAGCTACCAACCAAGACTTATTTCTCACAACATTACCTTCCTTATCGATCTTGTTCTTGAATTTCAACTTTGTACCCACAACATTGACATTCTTTGGACGTGGTACAACATTCCACATATTCAGTCTTATGAAATTTCCAAGTTCATCTTGCATAGACGCAATCCAGAATTCATCAAGTAAAGCCTTCTTGTATGTCTTAGGTTTTATCTTAGAGATAAAACACACACACTTGATTAACTCAACAAGATCTCCTCTTTGTGACATAAATGCTACAAACGCAGCATGTCCAACAACCTCTTTAAAGTTAATATGTCTTCCTCTAGTAACTTTCTCACCGATAACATCCGAAGAGGAGTGATTCCGATGAACTTGAGGAGACATGTCAGGCAGCTGAATTGTATCATACCCCTGAGGCACAACAGAAGACTTTAAATCATCATCCTCACCAAGTTGTTCAATTGTTAACCATATTGTTGAAACATCATCAAAGACAACATTGATTGTTTCCTGTACCGTCAAAAAACGACGATTGTAAACCCGATATGCAGTACTTGATCCAGAGTATCCAAGAAACATTCCTTCATCACTGCGTGAATCGAACTTTCCAAGTGGATCCTTGTCATTCATAATATAGCAAACACAGCCAAATATGTGAAAATAATAAACAGTTGGTGTTTTGCCATTCCACAGTTCATAGGATGTCTTTGATGTTCCTTTGCGCATGTATACACGATTGATAATATAACATGCTGTGTTTATAGCCTCAACCCATAAGTGTTTCAGAGCTATACTACCATACAACATCGCTCTAGCCATCTCTTGCAGAGTTCTGTTCTTGTGCTCAACCACACCATTTTGTTTAGGAGTCCTAGGTGCTGAAAACTGATGAGAGATTCCTTGTTCAAAACAGATTCTTTTGAACAAGTCATTCTCAAATTCACATCCATGATCAGTTCTGATCGCCTTAATACCTTTCTTCTCATTCTTGAGCAGCAAAGCCAAGATCTTGAAACTATCTAGAGTCTCACTCTTTTCACGAAGAAAACGAACCCAAGTATATCAATTGTAGTCATCCACAACTACCAGAATATATCGTTTTCCAGCCATGCTTTCAACCTGAATAGGACCCATTAAATCCATATGAACCAACTCCAACAACGTCTTGGCTTTTACATCAGGAACTAACTTATGTTAAGTCGTTACTTGTTTTCCCATACTACATGGTCCACATACAAAAGAATGATCTCCTTCAATCTTAGGCATTCCACGAACAATCTCTTTGTTAGCAAGCTTAGTCATTGTTCTAAAATTCATGTGTCCCAAACGTTGATGCCATATCTGAATCTCATTATCACATTTTGCCGTCATGCATTGCATACCAGAAACCCACATATAACAATCATTTCCTTAACGAATACCTTCTAGTTGCACATTGCCTTTCATTTCGAATAATCATTTCTCTAAGTCTGCTTTTCATTTGATTCATATAGATGTATGGGGTCCTTTTTCTGTATAATCTGTTGAAGGTTTTAGGTATTTTTTTACTATTGTAGACGATTGTACTCGGCTTACTTGGGTTTATATGATGAGAAATAAAAGTGATGTTGCCTCTATATTTCCTAATTTTATTCAGCATATTGCAACTATACAAGTCTGTTAATAAAACAATTAGAAGTGATAATGCTCCTAAACTTGCTTTTACTCGTTTATTGCAAACTCATGACATTGTTCATCAATTTTCTTATGCATATACTCCATAGCAGAACTCAATTATTGAAAGAAAGCACCAACACTTACTTAATGTTGCTCATGCTCTCTTATTCAATCTAACGCTCCTCTTATTTACTGGAGTGATTGTGTTTTAACTGCTGTGTTCCTTATTAATAGAACTCTTTCGTCGTTGTTGGATACGAAATCTATGTATGAAGTGCTCTTTGATAAACTGCCTGATTATTCTTTTCTTCAATCTTTTGGCTGCTTATGTTACACTTCTACTTTGTCTAAGAATCGCAACAAGTTTAGTCTTAGAGCTGATCAATGTGTTTTCTAGGATATTCTTCTGGTTTTAAAGGATATAAGGTTCTGAATATTGATACTCATGAGATTTCTATTACTCGGAATATTGTCTTTCATGAATCTATATTTCCTTTTAAAAATATGTCTCATCCTAATAATAACACAAATTTGTTAAATGGGGGTGTATTTAATATACTGATTTGGTTTATGATAGTGTGATAGGAGTTGTCTCCATAAAACCAAAAACAGAACCCAAAGTAGCGTACTCGAGCCTAGGAGGTCGAGTTTGCAGGTCGAGCTTGTGAGAAGCTGGCTGTAAGGAACGAGACTCGACCTTGGTGGATCGAGTGAGAAGGTCAAGTTCAGACCTACTCGAGCCTGAGAGGTCGAGTGGCTTGGTCGAGTACCTGAGACAGAGCATAAAAACAACCCATAATGTTAGGAACCATGAGGGTTTGTGCATAAGAAGGGTATTTATACCTTTTTGACACAAACCCCTAAAAATGTCAAAGTTAACATAAAAAGTCAAAGTCGTCATAGTGCCTTACTTGAGCCAGTGAGGTCGAGTATGGGTGGTCGAATACATGCAATCGAGCCTAGTGGTCGAGTGAACACCTCGAGTAGAGCATCTCGAGCCTGATGGCTGAGTAGAGGACTCGATCTAGCTGCACTCGGTCTAGGTGGTCGAGTAGACACCTCGAGTAGATCCTCCGAGTGACTCCATTCCTTCTTCTCTGCTCCATGTTCCAGTCCCCTCCTTAAATTTGATGTTTAGCTCTCCTTATTCTCCAAGATGATCCAATAATGCTTTTTCAAGTACCTCATAAAGAAAGCAACACACAAATGCATGCAATATTAATGCAGATGGTCCTAAATATACAAAGTGAGCTAAATGGACTATGAAATGGTATAAACAGAGGGTGAAACTATAAATAAATGATGGTAAATGACTCATAAAATGAGTTGAAATGCACACATATCACCAAGTACGCATGGTTAAACGCCTCACTTCTCATGAGGATATCCGGAAAGCGCTGTTCAAGATTCCAGCGAACAAAACTCTAATGCTAGACTGTTTTTCATTTGATTTCTTCAAGGATACATGGGACACTATGGGGCGTGATTTACAACAGCGGTTTCATATTTTTTCCTCTCATTCTTTCATGCATGCCTCCGTTAACTCCACCATACTAGTCCTCATCCCTAAGAAACCAGGGGTTGACCGATTTAGTGATTTTTTACCTATCTCGTGCTCCACAACCACATACAAGGTCATCTCTCGTCTCTTGGTTGATAGGTTGAAGCCTCTCCTCCCAGATTTCATTCGACCTAACCAAACTGCTTTTGTCAAGAATCGTCTTATCACTGAGAACGTTCTTTTGGCTTCTAAAGTTCTTCATGGCTACCATAGAGCTTCTAAACGCAAGAACATTACTCTCAAAGTTGATATTTGAAAGGCGTTTGATTCGGTAAAATGGGACTTTGTTCTTCTTACCTTGCACTCTCTTGGTTTACCGCATGTCTATATAGATTGGTGTCAACCTTCCATCTGCTCACCCCTATTTTCGGTGAAGGTTAAAAGGTAGGATAGGTTTGCGCCAAGGAGATCCTCTCTCACCTATCCTCTACATAATCTGTATGAATGTTCTCTCTGGTATGCTTGATAATGCAGCAGGGCAACACCAGTTCTCCTTCCATGAGAACTGCAATGAGATAAACTTCACACACCTATGTTTTGCAGAGGAGGCTCACTCTCTTCTGTCAAAGGTGTCTTACAGGTCTTGAAAGAGTTTGAGGATATGTCTAGTTTGGCAGTCAACATATCGATGATGAGTATGTGTACATTTGGTTTTTTTGGAATCTGAGGCAGCATTTCTAGCCTCTCGCTTTGGTATTTCACTAGCCCATCTTCCCATTAAATACCTCGGCCTCCCTCTGGCTTCTAGAAAACTTCTGGCTGCTACATGTGAACCATTGATCTCCCAAATAAAGTAGAAACTCCAATCATGGACAGTCTGCCATATGTGTTTCCCCGGTAGATTGCAGCACCTCAAATCTGTTATTGCAAGGATTGTGAACTATTGAAGTGCTGCATTTTTCCTTCCTAAAGCAGTAATCTGAAGTATAAACGCATTCACCTCTTCCTTCCTTTGGAAAGGTACAGTAGATCCCTCCCGTGGTGCAAAGGTATCTATATCTTCACTCTCTCACCCACTAGATAAAGGTGGACTTGGTCTAAGATGCTTGAACAGTTGGAACAATATCTATAGTTTGAAACTGATTTGGATGATTCTTTGTCGCAAAGAGTCGTTGTGGGTTGCTTGGTTAAATCGCAGTTATTTAATGAGGAAAACATCTAGGAATTAAAGCCTTCAAGTCACCACCCTTGGGCTTTTCTCTGACTACTGAAACTCCGCTCAACAGCTCGCCTCTTTCTCAAAACAAGCTTGTGTTCTGGTCAATTGGTATCCTCGTGGTGGGATAGTTAGTCTCATTTTGGTTTGCTTATTGAGTATCTTGGTACTAATGGCCCTCGATATCTTGGAGTTCCTCTCAATACTCGCATCTCGTAGCTTCACGTGACTGGCTCATGGTCTCTCCCTCATCCCAGATCTGACAGCCAACTAGCCCTCATTGCACACATCACACATGTATGCCTCCAACCGAACACACCAGACTTCCACTTTCGGACTACTCCAAACTCAGATGTTCCCTCACCTTTCTCTAGCGTAGCTATTTTGGAATTCATCAGACCTCATGCTCCCAAAGTCCCTTAGCATGCACAAGTGTGGCACTCTTCAAGAATTTCAAAGCATGGCTTATGCACATGGCTTTTTGCCCTTAATAGCAATCCGACCAATGATAGACTTATCACTTAGAACATGCTAGTGGATCCTCTCTACCTCTTATGCCGATCATGTAATGAATCTAGAGACCATTTTTTTGTTCTGTTGTTCCTATTCCTCATTGGTTTGGGCTGCCATTCTTCTGAAACTCAACATTTCTACCCCTAGTTTGGACTGGAACACATCGCTTGGCAGGCTGCAATATATGAGCTTTGGACATAACGAAATCAGAGACTGCACGATGACAAATCACTTACCCACTCAGCCATTTTCAGAATCATTGACCGATGTGTTCGTAACAAGGCCTCCTCTCTCATCCGAAGAGGATCTAAGTGGGGTTCACCCATCATTTAAGCATGGTTTAACTAATGGACACAACTATCTCTTTTACTCTTCTTTACACTTCTCGATCTTGGCAAATTTTATTTGTAGTTCCTTCTCTTTGGTGTTCTGAGACTCTTTAGAGTCTTGTAATTAAACAACCAATTTTTTTATATAAAAAAAATATATAACCTTTTACCCAAAAAAACGTATTCAGTGATTATTTAAAATATATCCAATATTTAATGAAATAGAAGCATTAACGACAATTTGGATTGTTAAATCGAATTAGTTAATAAAATCAATTAAATTATATATATAAGAAGGGTTCGTGTCTCTCCATATGAAATGTGACATTTTGAAGGATTTTTATTGGTAACATCTAATTAAAATTATAGCCAACCAAATTATAAGAATAATACACATCACCTAAGACTATATTTTTTTCCATATAAAAGTCTTTTATTATTAAAAGTTTTTATTAATAAACATAAACTTCTATAAATAGATTTAAAATCCTCATGTTTAGTTTTTTTTTTAATGACCAATTTTGTGTATTGTTTAAATGTTCCATGTTATTTAAAATGACACAAACTCATATTCTCTTTACCAAAAGTATTTTCTTAGTCAAACTTCATTTCAAAAATACCCTCGGTTTTGATTCATTTTTAAAAAAAAAGGATAGTTTTGAATAAGGGCATCTTCAAAAAAGTATTGCTTAAAATTACTCCAATTTTAATAAGATTTTAATTTATAAAATTATCTTAGGATTTTATAACTAAACACATAAATAAACACAACTTGGATTGAAAAATCTATCTGAAAATGTGTTATATTATTTAAAAAATCTATTACATATTAAATATTTTTTGTTTGAAAAAATATCTTAAATCTTAAATACATTAAACTAAAACTAAATTACTAGCTAATATAAGTTTTTCAGTAAAATATATTTTAATATCGTTTGATTTTATACAAATTTTTAAAATTACTCTGATATAAATTTAATTATAATTCATTTTAGTCAAATATTAAATAAATTATATATAACATTATCTCGCGCTTTTGCGCGGTTATAAATCTAGTATGATTAATTTTAAATAAACAAGAAGTTTGAGTTGAATTACAAAGAGCATAATGAATTTGGGTTGAATTAAGTAGAGTATAATCAGTTCAGGATGTGTGTAGAAGAGACAATAAATTTATGGTGAATTTGCTTGAGCAGACATAGTTCAAGGTGTAATATACAATATAGGTTTAAGATCTCTAATTAGACTAATTCCTCCTTGGATAATATTATACTTAAACTTATCCTCTTTTAGAGAGAGACTTAGATCCCAAATCTAATGTGATTTGGAGCAGTTTATTCGAAACTTGATTTATTTGTGTTCAAAGAATATCTCATTGTGTGTTCAACCGATCATTGTGATGAAATAATAAGGAAGCATCTAGGATCCATTGTAGATTCAGGATTCATCTTCCACCATCTATCCAAGAAATTCAGAGCGTTTGAGTTTCTCTGTATGGATACCTTTTCTTTTTATTGCATTTGGGTGCTTTGTAAGACTTTACTATGTATGGTTTTTTCTATCACTTATGACGATGTAACTCATAACTTTTAATTTAATAGAATCAGCTGTTTGACCTAAAAATAAAACAAAAACTTAGTCACTTAAAAATACCTAATGAACTTTATCGATTCCCTTAGACCAATGTTTTATATTTTTGTTCTATTATATATATATATATAATTAACATGTTGATACGAATCACGAACAAATGGTCGCAACATGCTGAATTCGTGAGGTTTTAACCCACTTCGAGAACCAAAACATCTATGAATGTCCCCAAGTTTCTCCAAGTCATTGGGGGATTTACCAAGGATGGTTGACAAATTACCCTCTCCTTAAAGAGAACCAGCGTTGCTAAACAACCCATGGAGGACTGTCTTTGAGAACCATTGTTGCTTCGGATCCCAACTAATCTCTTTTGACGATCTACATCACTTCGCATGTCAGCAGTTCGGAGCTCGGGGGAGGTTTACAAGCTTTAGGGTTGGGAATAGTCGGCGGAGCAGTGGCAATTCAGAGAATTAAGGTGCTCGAGTCGGAAAGATCTTTTTCCTCACACTTATTTGACTTGTCCCTTCGAAAAGAAGACGAGGAGTCCATAGCTTTTCTTCTTCTTCGAACCAGTTGAGAAATTGGTTCGTCATCAAGGAGGGAATCATCGATGACCAAACTATTCATCTTCTTTTCTTTAATTTGCTTCTTCCTAGCCTTCTGAGCATTCTTCCACTCATGGTGGGATTGACCAGGAACTCTCTCTTCTCAAAGAAGAGGACTCAAGCACTTCATCCTTTTCATCTTCACAAGTATACTATCACCGTGGATGCGATCGAGGATGAAAGAATTCCAGGTGATTTGGCCCTCTAAGACAACCCGATAGAAGTCAATGAATATTGTAGAGATTGAGGATCGGATCTGTTCGGCAACAGACCAAGTGTTCGTTAGCATGTCAATGAGCCTGCTAGCAAAAGTAGAGTTTATTCTGAAAATGAAACAATTTTTGCGCCAATTGTCGTCATGAGATGAAAACCCTTCAATTAAATTTTGGTTCTCGTTCGGGTACGCAACAAACGTCTCTGGTGTTTGGGTGGCCCAAACTTGGATGGGCTCGAGAAGCTCAGCAGTACTTAGAATATACCTCGCCTCTGCGGGCACCATGAAATAACACATAACCAAATGAAGGAGGTTGAAAACCATCTGAAGAAGGACAATCCCAAGAAAGCAAAGGTATATAATCCAACCCTCTGGAAGGGGGAAGAATAAACCGCATCCTATAAAGTAAACTTCACATGCACAACATAAACCTTCTTGAACCTTCTCTGGTTATTCGCCGATATCCGAAAGTTCAAATTCGACCTCTGGCATAACAAGACAAAAATATCGAAGGTGATTAAAAGATTGAGAGGTGGACTGAGTGAAGTAATGATGACGTAATTTATCTCTCGGTCGGGTACACTTGGTGGTATACGCCAAAAACGTAATCCCCTCATTAGACAGGGAATCGCTAGGGTCGAAAATGGCCTCGGGACCGATAGCACTTGGGTTTGGGGCATACATAGTAGACATATTCAAGTAAAGAAAGATGGAGAATCGAACAAGGTGAAAAAGTAAATATTAGGTTAGCAACAAGAAGCAATTTCTTTGTGAAATGAGACGGTTTTGTAGAAACAAAGATTGGAATATCACCTTATAAAACCTTGTATGGACGGCCATGTAGAATCCCTTTATTTTTGACTCAAATGGGAGAGCGGAGTATATTTGACCGCGACTTCGTTGAGTAAACGATAGAAAATATCAAGGTCTTGAAGCTTAACAAAAAAAGGCCCAAAACAGACAGAAACGTTATGCGGACAAGCAAATGAAAGAGTTTGAATTTGTGGTTGGCGACCTAGTGTACATAAGATGGTAGTTCGGGACTTGTGGGAGTTTTGAAAGCTTTAGGGTTTGTAACAGCCAGTGGAGTAGCGATAGTTTGATGAATTAAGGTGCTCGAGTCAGAAAAATCTTTTCCCTAACGCTTATTTGACATGTCCCCTTGAAGGGAAAACGAGGAGTCTGAAGCTTTCTTTTTCTTCTTCTGAACCAGTTGAGAAATTAGTTATTCATTAAGGAGAGAATCATCGATAACATGAATGGAAAGAGGAGTGTAGCCAGCCTCTAAGCTGTAAATCCCAGTTTGATTATCCTCTACCAGTGAAACCTTCCATTGAGTTGAAGGAATGACTAAACTATTCATTTACTTTCTTTCACATATCGCAAAATCTTGACCATTAATCTGCTTCTCCCTAGCGTTTTAAGCATTCTTCCGCTCGTGTTGGGATTTTCCAGGAACTCTCTGTTTTTAGAGAGGAGGATTCAAGCACTTCGTCTTTACCATCTTCACAAGCATACTGGCATTGTGAATGCGATCGAGGGTAAAAAAATTCCATGTGACTTGGCCATCGGAGACAACCCGGTAGAAGTCATGGAATCTCGTGGAGATGAAGAGCCGAATCTGTTTGACAATAGTATGGGACCAAGTACTCATTATCATGTCCATCAGTTTGCTAACAAAATTATAGTTGATTATGAAAATGAACTTATTGTGGCGGCAACTATCGTCACGAGATGACAACCCTTCAAATAAATTACGTTCCTTGTTCAGGCGGCCTGAACTTGGATGAACTTGAAAAGGTTGGCAGTATTTAAGGTATAACCCTCTTCTGCGGCCACCGTGAAAAACCATAGAAACGAACATAGGGGGTTGGGAACCATCTGAGCAAGGATAATCCCAATAAAACAGAGGTATATATTCAAAACCTTCAAAAGGGTGAAGAATAAACCGCAATTTTTGAAGTAAACTTCACAGGTAAAGCAGAAACCTTTTTGAACCCTCTCCGGTGATTTGCCAAGAACTCGGAAGTTCATATTCGACCTCTGGCAGGACAAAACAAAAATGTTAAAGGTGATTAAAAGAATGAGAGGTGGAGTAAGTGAAGTAATGAGGACCGAATCTATCTCTCGGTTGGATATACTCAGTGGTATTCACCGAAAAAGTAATTCCATCACTTGATGAGGAATCGTTGGGGTCGACAATGGCCTCGATAGCACTTGGGTTTGGGGCAGACATAACAGACTTATTCGAGTAAAGAAAGATGGAGAATAGAAGGAGGTGAACGGAGAACTATTCGGTTATCAGCAAGAAGCAATTTCTTTGTGAAAGGAGATAATTTTATTGAAGCAAATATTGAAATATCACCTTATAAAACCTTGTACAGAAGACCATGTTAAACCCATTATGCTGGACTCCAGTCGAGGAGCATAATATTTATGGCTGTTAATTGATGGAGGAGACTATTGGAAAGATCAAGCTCTTAAAGCTTAAAATTTAAAAGGCCCAAAACAGACAGAAAAGTTATGCGGATAAGCAAAAAAATAGCTTGAGTTTATGGTGGGCAACCTATTGTATGTTAAGATGGCAGTTCGAGGCTCGAGGGAGCTTTGAAAGCTTTAGGGTTCGGAGCAACCGGCAGAGCAGCACTAGTTTAGAGAATTTAGGTAATCGAGTCATAAATATAATTTTCCTAACGCTTATTTGATGTGTCTCTTTGAAGGGAAGACGAGGAGTCCGAAGCTTTTGTTTTCTTCTTCTGAACCACTTGAGAAATGAGTTCTTCATCAAAGAGAGAATTGTCAATGACATGAATGGAGAGAGGAGTGTAGCCAACCTCTAAACTGGAAATCCTAGTTGGATTTTCCTCTACTAGTGAAACCTTCCGTTGAATTGAAGGAATGACTGAACTATTCATCCACTTTCTTTAACAAAAAGCAGAATCTTGAGAGCATTTTTCCGCTCGCGTTGAGATTTGCCAGGAACTCTTTTTTTTGGAGAGGAGGACTCAAGCACTTCGTCTTTGCCATTTTCACAAGCAGGACGGCGCCGTGAATGCGATTGAGAGTGAAAAAAATTCCAGGTACTTGGTCCTCGGAGGCATCATGGTAGAAGTCAAGGAATCTTGTGGGGATAGAGTATCAGAGTTGTACGAAAATAGTAAGGGACCAAGTACTCGTTAGCATGTCCATCAGCTCGCTAGCAGAAGTATAGTTGATTCTGAAAACGAACTTATTGTTGCGCTAACTATCGTCACGAGATGTCAAGCCTTCAATTAAATTTTGGTCATTGTTCAGGCGGCCTGAACTTGGATGAGCTCGAGAAGCTTGGTGGTACTTAAGGTATAACCCTCTTGTGCAACCACCTTTAAAAAGCATAGAACCGAATATAGGAGGTTGAGAACCATCTAAGGAAGGGAAATCCCAAGAAAACAAAGGTATATAATCAATATCTAAAGAAGGGGGAAGAATAAATCGCAACTTTTGAAGTAAACTTCACAACATAAACCTTCTTGTATCCTTTCCGATGATTTGTTGGGACCCGAAAGTTCAAATTCGACCTCTGACAGAAAAACACAAAAATGTCAAAGGTGATTAAGAGATTGAGAGGTGGAGTAAGTGAAGTAATGATGACCGAAATTATCACTCGGTTAGGTACGCTTGGTGGTATTTGCTGAAAAAGTAATCTCCTTACTAGATGGGGAACTGTTAGGGTCGACAATGGCCCCAGGGCCGATAGCATTTAAATTGGAGCAGACATAGCATACTTATTCGAGTAAAGAAAGATGGAGAATCCAAAAGGTGAACAAAGAAATATTAGGTTATTAGCAAGAAGCAAATTCTTTGCGAAAGGAGACAGTTTTATAGAAGCAAATATTGGAATGTCAAAACTAGTATACGTAATTGTTTAAGTTAATAAATTTTTCCCTAAAAATAATACAATACAATTGAATTTGAACTTACGATTATCAGAACTTAGAAACTTCAAATAAGTAGTTACAGATTA
This sequence comes from Lepidium campestre, assembly GCA_009757365.2. Taxonomy (NCBI): domain Eukaryota; kingdom Viridiplantae; phylum Streptophyta; class Magnoliopsida; order Brassicales; family Brassicaceae; genus Lepidium; species Lepidium campestre. The sequence goes on along the minus strand of WJSH01001257.1, from coordinate 15,902 downwards.
GCCTAAATTAGTATAAATAAGTTGCAAAACTAAAAACACATTTATCTGTTTGGTAAAAACAAAATTAGAAATAACAGTTAGCAAAAAAAAAGAAATAAAAACACTAAATGAAAAAAATAAGGTTTAAAAAAACAAAAAAAAACGGAGGGTAAAATAGTCCATTCAAAAAGCATCTCTGTAGCTGGGGATCTCATTTTATAAACAAAACATTCAACTCGCACGCGCTTTAACGCTTTCAAGAGGAATCGAATAAAAATACAACACAAATCACAGCGAATTTTCTCGAGAAAATCCCAAAAAAAAAATGGCGGATCAGCTAACCGATGACCAGATCTCTGAGTTCAAGGAAGCTTTCAGCCTATTCGACAAGGACGGAGATGGTCTCTTCTTCCTTCTCTCAGATCTCTTTCTTTGCATTTTTTTTTTTGTTTTCTTCGTCGTTCCTAGCATTTGTTTGGATCGTTTTCTGATCCTGATTGTCTCTAATTTGCTTCATGGTTTTCGATTCTCTTAGTATATGCTTTGCTTGCTCAAATCTCAACCGTGTTTAGGGTTCCTTTGGCTCTTTATTTCACTTTATCAGTTTAATCGTACATTGGAACTGTGATAATCATCCCGATTTGAATATATACAATAGACTTGCTCACAGAATTTAGCCGCATTATGTATTTAATTTCAATTGGAAACAGTTAGATTGATCTGTAAATTTTTCTACTCAAATCTGAAAATCGAAATTCCGTCTTATTTCTGATGTTCTGCTCCACATTAGTTAAGAACTTGCAAAGTTCCAATGTTATGTTCTATGGCATTGTTCTTATTACTGTGTGCGTCTATTGGCCTTGTTGAAATTGTTTGCTATAAGTTTCATGTGAGATTCTGACATATTACTTGTTTTAAGAGATCTGGTTTCTTTGTCTTCCTGATCTTCTTAGATTTTGAATATACTAGACTTCACAAACTGATACTTGGAACTTGCAGTCTGAAATCTGAAGTTGTCTCCTTTTGTGGTTTGATTGCAGGTTGCATTACTACAAAGGAGCTCGGGACTGTGATGAGATCACTTGGACAGAACCCAACAGAAGCTGAACTTCAGGACATGATCAATGAAGTGGATGCAGACGGTAACGGGACAATAGATTTCCCAGAGTTCCTGAACTTAATGGCACGCAAAATGAAAGACACTGATTCAGAGGAGGAGCTTAAGGAAGCCTTCAGGGTTTTTGACAAGGACCAGAATGGATTCATCTCAGCGGCTGAGCTTCGCCATGTGATGACAAATCTTGGAGAGAAGCTAACAGATGAAGAAGTTGATGAAATGATCAGAGAGGCTGATGTTGATGGTGATGGTCAGATCAACTATGATGAGTTCGTCAAAGTCATGATGGCAAAGTGAGATTCTTCTTGTCCCTTCAAATCTCAAGTCTGTTTTTTTCTCTCTTCTTCTTTAATCTTTAAACTGAAAAAAAAGAGAGATAATTTATTGAATAGATTTGCTTTGTTGTTTGTTTTGTTGATCGTGATTTTTTCGTTGCTTCTTAATGTGATTGCATCTTTGTTGTTATGTCCGTAAAGATTGAACTCATAATTTGCTTTTTAGTCTCTTGACAATTTGGTATTATTTGTTCTTACTTTTTATGGGAACTATTTTCCCACAAAAACTATCATAATAGTACTAGATGTACAATAAATTAAGACCTCGTCCTATATATTCTCAACAATAAAAGTAAAATTCTTAATTTCTTCAAATATAAAAGTTCTAAACTTAAAATCTAGATTGCACGGAAACTCTGTTTTCTGTTTTGAAAACGTTTTGGAATCAGAAACTCTGAGAAACACGGTGGAAACTCGATAGAGACACGATTCCTAAAAAACTTGATTTGAAAACATGAATGGAAATGTGATTCCATTTTGAAAACATGATATAGAAACTTACTTTTCTTTTTAAAACACAATAAAAATTATTTAAGAAATACTAAAGTACGTTTTATTATTTTAACAAAATTTTAGTGATAGGAAAAACTAGATTCTTAATCTTTGATGTAAAAGTTTATGGTTTTATTGTTAAACGAGTTACTATTAATTAAGCGGATTTGAATTTTTTAAAATATTTTTATATGATTGAGATTTTTAATATTTTATATAAAATATTTTAATATATTATATATATCTATCTACTTATATATATAATATGTGTTTCCAAAACGTACCTATTTCTTAAAAATATAAAATATTTCGTTTTCATGTACCTGTTTCCTAAAAATTTTAAAAATTCTGTTTACACGTACTCGTTTCCGTTTTCATGCAATCTAGCTAAAACTTTATTATCCTAATTATATACTAAATTGATTTTAAAGAAAATTAGTAGGGTTTTCTCAAACTATTTTTCAGGGATATATTAGGCTAAGATATTTAATTTTATTATCGGAGACATGTATCTAGGTATTAATTTTAGAGGTGGGCATTTCAGGTTTCGGGCCGGGTTTGGATCAGGTCTTTTCGGGTATCATGTCCATTAATTTAAGACCCATATTTGGGTCCGTATTCAAATAATCGATTAAGAACTGAAAATTGTCAGGTCTAATTTTGGTTTGGGTCGGGTCTGAGTATTTATGTATATGGTACCAAAAATTGTAAAAAACCAAATAATGAAAAACTAGCCTACAAATTTTTGGATTGAGGTTTGAGTTCGGGTTTGTGTTCATTTCCGGGTTCGAGTTCAGGTCCAGGTTTGGATTTGAGTATTATATATATAATATTTATGTATAATATATATATTATTCGGGTCTAAATGGTAACATCTGAATTCAGCTGAATGTGGAATATGACAGAACTTTTTTTATAATTTTTATGCGGAATTTGATAAAATTTTAGATAATCAAATGGTAACAGTTGAATTTGGCTAACTGAAATTGGGTGAATAAGATAAATGTTTGGCTGAATAATTATTATATAACCCCAGTAAATAACTTAATTCTTAAACTTCTTAACAAATAAAAGTGTAATATTTCATAAAAATTTAAATCGTCATAATTTTGGTCAAAAATAAGATAAATGTTTATTTAAATAGATACTCTTATATATAGTAGAACCGAAAAAAAATATCTAAAAATTTGTACCCGACTCATTACGGATAGCATAACCAAATTGAATTATACTTGATTCTTAAACATGTATAAAAATATAGACCCGAACTGAATTATACTCGATTCTTAGACATGTATAAAAAATATAGACTTGAACTGATCATGACTCGGACCCGGACCGAACGGATCTAACCCAAATCTGAGTCGATATATAAATATATGCGGTTTCTAAATGGATACAAAATTTTTAAATCTGAAAAACTCAGATCCGAACATGAATTATCCGAAACCGACTCGAAATTTTAAATGGCCAGTGCTAGAAAAACTATACAAAAATTTAAACATTTAACACTGTAAACATATTATTAACACTCTTTTATTTAAATTATTAACAAATATTATTAAAAATAAAAACAATGAAATCAGCACATAAAAAGAGAATATGGACGTGACTGTGCAAAAATTTACTAGAATTCCACAACTTAAGTGGCCCTCGCTCGGGTAGAGTAAAGATACCACTCCCAAAAAACTCACCTGCTCAAAGCTAACACTCCCTTACTCTAGTAGACTCAACGTATATTGTCACTTATACCATTTATGGCTGAACACTGGAAACTCTCAAGAAGACATGTGGGAGCAGAGATAGGCCATGAACTGTTTCAATTCGAGAAAATGGTCAATTAAATTCTGATTTTTCGCGTTTTTGTCAAAAAAATTACTAAACTTTTTGATTTGCCAAAAAACTATTGAACTTTTGTTGACCAAGCCGATTTGATACCCAATTAAGTCAACATTTACACAAATTAAACTCCGTTAAACGGCATTTACTGAGGGTTAATTAGCCGTTAATGGCTCTATGTAAAACGCTATGTTTTACACTACAATTGCTAAAATCCCAAAATCTCTTAGTTGTGCCCTAATTTCTTTTCCTTTGTCGTTCTTTACATAGAGCTCATCTCTCATCTAAATAAGATGAAAACAGAGCTTGATGTTACAAATGAGATGGTGTTTGAGCTGCACAACAACGGATTGGAAGTGAGAAGAGAGTTGAAGATGATTAAGATTCTCTGCATCTGTTGTTTGTGTGTAATTGCAAAAAAATTATTTTGATGTGATAATGTTGAAGTCGTAAAAGAGTGATGTTGTTACTCTTGTTTCAATCGTAGTTAAGTGAATTAACAGAGTGAATGTTGTATTGTTGAAGTTTTTAATTGAATTAGAAGCAATGTCATCTAGAAATCGTGAATATTGAAGTCAAAATAGAAGCAATATAAGAAATCATGGTGCACGTAAATATTCAACATGTATAATCTCTTTCCCAGACTCAGCTTCACCTAATTTGTTGTCCAAATCGTCCTCTAATTAATCTAAACTCACTTCTTCTTCTCATTCCACTGCGTTTGAACAGATCCACTTAGCCTCAACATCATACTTGTTTGCACCTTGTTCTTCAAAATCGCTCAGAGATTGTCTCGGACCTCTTCGTTTCGCTTTGTTCGGCTTCTTCTAAATCAATCTCACTCAATCTCTTTGTTACTCTCTCTGTAACTCACGATAAAGATTCAAAGAAATTGGGGATCGTGAATCTTCTTCAGACATAACCCACACTGTGTTTTACATAACAACCAATTAACCCTCAATAAACGTCGTTTAATGGAATTTAATTTGTGTTAACGTTGAATTAATTGGGTATCAAATCGGCTAGGTCAACAAAAGTTCAGTGCCTTTTTGGCAAATAAAATTTAATATTTGTTTTGCAAAAACGTGAAAGTTCACGTATTTAATTGACCATTTTCTCGTTTCAATTCCAATTTAATATTAAAGCAGATATCGAGTCAATTTTAAAAAACTAGCCTTACTATTTTGCTAAATGGATGCTCATCCCCCAAAAATGGGAACTAACAATCTCAAGCTCTTTCTCTTCTCAAATCTCTTTGTGGATCAAGACACAAGGTCTTCCCCTGCATTTGTGGACAGAAAACACAGTCAAAAGCATAGGGTCAAACATTGGACTTGTTAAGGATGTGGGAATAACTCCTCTATCTGTCAAAATGAGAGTTCAGAAAATGGATTACTACCCATTAGTACTAGAATTCCCATATGGGAAATAAGTCTCTATTAATCTCATTTATGAAAAATTGGAAAACCATTGCTATGAGTGCAATAGCATCTACCACGATATATATGATTTCCCTAAAATTTGTGTCTAGATACAATGACTCGAGAGGAAAACACTACCTTTCATCTTTAAGAGAGTATAAGTCAGGCAATACCTCCTTAACTAAGCTTGAGAGAACTCCCTATAGGCAAAACAACTCTCATTATAAAGCGGATGAACCCAACATAAGGAATTACTCCCGATCACAAAGGTACAATTCTTACAGACCTGATTATCCAACTAGACCCCAAAGAAAAAAGGACAAATGGTCCTGGCATGAGGTAAAGCAAAACTCTGCTACTCACTCAAATTTTGAAACCTCCAAAAGAGAGATTACATCGCCACCTATAAGACCAGAATTAACTGAAGTAGATCTAAGACATGATTTAAATGCCAAATCAAGAAGTGAGGAAAAATATGCTTCTAACCCCACCTCTCAAATACCTTTGGTCGACCTAGAGGCTGCAAGAGGGGACTTACGTGATGTAATGGTTCAGTACTCAAGTTGTGATGATCCTACAGAAAGTATAGCATGCAAGATCAGGTTCCACTAAGCACAAGAATCACGTAAATTTGAACAGACTGCCATAGAAATGGTTAGAGAAATTATGTAACGTATTAATCAAGAAAGTATATCACTTGAACCAGACAGACTCCCAACATCCCAAAGACTTAGACCTCTTTTGGAACAAAGGAAAAGCTCTTCAAAAAAGAAATATGGTAACACGACAAAAGTCACTCGCATAAAATCAGGGAGACCCCCAACCAGGAAGAAGATCCAAGCCAGCCCGAGAATCTTACCGAGAGCTTGCTCAAAGAAAAGATTGGCTCTTCAAATCTAGAACTTCCCCCGCTCCACATCAATCCCAGTTACATCCCCTGCAATTGTTAGAACAGATACCAAAGATGCTCAGGGGACATAAATCTTACCACAATGTAATGAAACTTACACCTATCCAAGCTCACTTCGCATGCCACCTCACAGGCATACTAAATGTTCAATGAAGCGAGCAATGGATTTTCGGGACCAGCAGGGTCCTGTTCCTTAGCCATAGCTAGCTTGAATGGTTAGGGGTTGGGGAAGCCCCTGAAAATTCGACGAATCAATGACCTAAAATCTAAATTTAGGCATTACTTCTTATTCCTCATGGAGACGAGACACTCCACAAATTATGTTCTCAAAGCTATGGATTGATTACTCTATGAAAAACATGAATGTTTCCCATCTACAAATGGTAGTGGAGGAGGATTAGCTCTGTTCTGGACTAAAGAGCATGAAGTAGAAATTCTACAAGTAGACAACCACTATATTGTTACAAAGATCACACATAAAAAACTACCTTCTATGCTACATTCATCTATGGTGCAACATATATAACAAAAAGAAAGGAAATCTGGTTAAAAATAACGAGTTCTTTTGGAGAAAGAGATGCATGTTGGTATCTCATTGGGGATTTTAATGAGATCACTTGTGATGCAGAAAAAAAGGTGGCCCGACAAGATATGAAGCTTACTTTTTAGACTTCCGATACTTCTTAGTCAAAAACGATTTGTTTGATCTCCCACACTCGGGTAATCCCTTCTCTTGGAAAGCATGTTCAGATTCGATAGAAACCTGAAAAACAACAAAGAGGTGCAAGTGTTAATAAAGAAGAAGTACCAGGAAAATAAAGGAGATACAATGGACAGTAAAATTACTGCATGTAAAAATACAATTATCCAATGGAAAAAAAAAGAAAACAGGCGAAACAACAACAAACATATCGAAATTCACAAAAAAGAGTTTGGTAGAGCCATGAATGACCCTCAAAATCCTACAGATCATATCACTCAAATCACAAACAATCTTAAGGAAGATTACAGATTGGAGGAATCATACTGGCAACAACGTAGCAGGGTCCTTTGGTTTTCTCTAGGAGACAAAAACTCTAGCTTCTTCCTTTCTGTTACAAAAGGAAGAAGAGCTCAAAACCGGTTTTCAGTGATCGAAGACAATAATGGTAATGCTTTTTATGAAGAAGAATAAATCTTTGAGGTAATTGAAAACTACTTCGTGAAACTGTTTACCTCACAACTGTCAGACCCGACTGAAATTGTTGACAACTCCCTGTCCAACCGAGTCTCAAAAGAGATGAATGATCGACTAATAGCAATCCCAACAACTGAAGAAATTATTGCAGCCATTTTTGATATAAATCAAGGAAAATCACCTGGTCCCGACGGCTTCTCAGCTAGCTTCTTCCATGAAAACTGGAAAAAGCATTGGGAAAGAGATCTTAGAAGAAGTCAAACAAATTTTCAGTTCCGGCTACATGCGATGAGACATAAAGCACACTTATGTGAGACTTATTCCCAAGAAGGAAAACCCAATAACTGATGCTGATTTAGATAAATTGCTTTATGCAATGTTAGGTACAAGATCGTCTCAAAAATCCTAACTAAGAGACTACAACTGATTATGGGAAGCTTGATATCAAAAAATCAATCTGCATTTGCTCCGGGCAGATCTATCCAAGACAATGTGCTAATTACCCATAATCTACACTACTCAAACAGTCCTAAGCAAAGAAAAAATGTGGAATGGTCATCAAGACAGAAATGACAAAAGCCTATGATATGCTTGAATGGAGCTTTATAGAAGCAGTCTTAAAGAAACTAGGCTTTCATCCTACTTGGATCAGGTGGGTAATGATGTGCATAACTACAATTTCCTAATATTTTCTCCTAAATAGATTAGCTCAAGAACTTAAAACCGCAGAGGGGAATCCGACAAAGAGATCCCCTCTCTCCTTTTATTTTTATACTATGTGGTGAAGTCCATTTGGGACTGTGCAAAAAGGCAAGTGAAGATGGTATCTAGAAAGGTTTGAGAGTAGCAAAGGCAAGTCCTTGTGTTAACCATCTTTTATTTGCGGATGATACTATGTTCTTTTGCCACTCCGATGAAAGTAGCTGCAAACTGTTGAAGAAAATTCTCTCAGACAAAGAGTCAGTTTCATGGCAGAAGATAAATAACCAAAAGTCTACTATGACTTTTGCAAAACAAAAACACTTCAAGCCACTAAGTAAAGGGTTAAATCACTGCTGGGAATATAAAAGGAAGGAGGTAATGGAAAATACTTGGGTATACCCGAAATATTTGGAAGGAAGAAAAAAGATATGTTCATTCAAATAGTTGAGAGGATCAAACAAAGGGCAAAAAGCTGGACCACAAAAAGACCATCTCACGCCGGAAAACTAGTAATGTTGCAATCGGTACTTACAGTTATACCGGCATACTCTAGGAGCTTATTCAAACTGCCACACAGCCTAATTGCTAGCATCCAATTTTCCTTACCTCGATTCTAGTGCGATGCTAACCATGATAAGAAGAGCATATGTTAGGTCTCTTGGAAAAAACTTGAAAATAAGAAAAAAGACAGAGGTTTAGGTTTTCACGACATTCAAGCTTTCAATAAGGTTTTATTAGCAAAGATAAGCTGGCGGATATTACAAGAACCTATATGCATATATGCAAGGGTTGTGTTAGGAAAGTACTCACCTCACACTAACTTCTTTGATTGCAAGCTGTCAAGAAATGTTTCCCATGGGTGGAGAAGTGTCATTATGGGTCGGCTTGACGATAAATGTTATCGAAGTTGACATAAATATACCTTCTTGAAGGCCACACATGAAATTGATTTTCCACTACATTGAGGGGTCTTTACATACGCGTCTCCATGATTTGCAAACAATTTGAGCTCTTAGCAGTATCTCATATGTGTCAAGTTGGATCAGGATTGCAGACATCAAATCATGTTGAAGCCCCGCCATGTTTCTCGACTCTTTGGGCTTGTTTGTTTCTCCATCCAGCTGTTACATCTAACTGTTTTTGTTTAAGTGCATAATTGTGCATCATCTGAATAGAGCATCTCAACTTAGTTCAAAATCTTTGAAAATTGAGATGCTTTTAGAGGAAACAATTGGATGTAGATGGAGTTTTTTTTTTGTCAACAATTGGATCGACAAGGCCTGATCCATAACCTAGAGCCCACTGGCTAAAATCCCCTTATAATCTACCAAATTGTAGTGGGGAGGGATCGAACCCCTGATGTCTGAGTCATTAGCTGGATCATCCTAACCACGAGACTGAGAAGAACTCGACGTAGATGGAGTTTAAAAAAAAAAGACTAAAACACTCTAATTAAAAATTTCATATCACAATCAAACCAAATATTATCATTAATATTATTTCACATTTTAATAATTATAAATGAATAAATCAAATATACAAAATTATTAAAATTGTTTTAGTTAGTTTTTTTTTTCGCCATTTTCCCACCAATTTTACCAACATAATTTAAAAACGCTTCTGATGAACGAAAATAGCATCATTTTTTATTTCCATAAAACGTTTTTCCCGCCAAATTTAATAAGATAAGTTATAACTCCCAATAACAAGTTTAATAAGATAAATTATAAATTAAAAAATTTGGGAGGAATTTTTTTTTTAAAATCACAAACTAATTTTGAAAATTAAATATTTAATTAAAGTAACAATTTATAAATATTAAAAGAATAGTTTGATATTTATTTAATTGGGAATATAATTTATTTAATAAAAATATCATTATAAAAACATGTCATTTTTAGTCACTTTGTTAATAAATGCATCTAGATGGAAATACAAATTCACAAAACAAACATATTTACATCTAGATGTTACGTCTAGATGCATAATTTGAAATGAAAACAAACAACATCTGGATGGTCAAGTTAGACGATGCATTTGGATGCACCATCTGGATGCATTTGACAAACATAAAAACAAACATGCCCTCTTGCATCAATAGAGGCACCAGAGTAGAAGACACAAAAGTCATTTCTGAATAGGAAAAATGGTCAAAATAATATTTAACTTACACAAAATTATCAAAATAATATCCAATTACAAATCTTTCCATTTAATATATCAACTTGCGTTGACTAAACCAATTTAGTTTGACGAAAATCAACTATAACACCTAGTTAATTGTTGTTAAACAGCGTTTATCCTCGGTTAGTTCTCTGTTAATCAAAACGTTGAGTTTTGTTTAATTTGCCCCCAATTTGGCCTAAATCCCTAAATCTGAGATTTCTTCCTTCACTCTCTTATCTTCATCGACTGCTTCTTCTCTTCTTCGTCAACTGCTTTTTCTTCACCTCTATATTCTATCATTCAACTTTCTCTTCACTTCTATCATTCGACTTTTTGTTTACAAATTCCTCCATCGCTTTACGTTTACTTTTTAACTCTTTAAATTCTGCTAGAGTAACTACATCAGCAACTACATAATTCAATCTATTGATACAAACAAATAGAATCATGGGGAAAACTAAGATTTACCTCTTTTGTTTTCGGTTCTAAAGTCAAATGGTCTTATAGTTACAACATGAAGAATAAGACTAAGAAAGTGAGAAAACTAGAAGAAGTTGTTCCAAAAGATTGGTGGGTTGAAGATTTATGCGATCTTCATATATTGATTTGTATAAGCAAGTCACTGACGCAATCAAGAAGAGAGGGAAGCTTCCAACTAACGTTATTGGAGTTTGGAGAAGCATTACATGCTTATGCAATAAGAAGAATAGCTGGTATTAGCAAAGGCTCAATGCAAATCAATGACATGTTAAAGAAAAGAATTTGTGAGCAATTTGAAGAGACAACAGTGAGTCATATATATAGACATGATTCAGAGACTAGTGAAGGATTTAATGAGCCTACAAAGAACATGTTGTAACTACATTATCGTCATCGTCTTCTTCCAAAACGTTTGATTACATAACTTATAACAAAACAGAAATCGAAGAAAAGAAAGTAGAAGAAGAGAAAGTCGAAGAAGAGAAGAAATTAGGGCTTTTAAGGATTTAGATAGAAGGATTAGAAAGATTTAGGGCAAATTAAACAAAACATTTAAAGTGGATTAACATATGGTTAACACCTATTAACAGTGTTTAAATAAGGTTATAGTTGACTTTTGTTAAGTTTAAATTGGTTCGGTCAACTTAAATTGATATATTGATTGGAAAGATTTGTAGTTAGATAATATTTTAGCAATTTCGTGTAAGTTAAGTATTATTTTGACTATTTTTCCTTTCTAAATATTTAAATAATTGTTACATCACTGAAATAAGAAGGTAAGTGTCAAATGGGCCAGCATGCATCTCTATGGGCCGGGCGTGCGGATAATTTTTTTTATTTTGAACCACAACTTGCTAACGCACTAGAACCGTAGCCTACAATATAATGTCTAAGCATGTACCTTTTATGGCTAGTGGATTAGCGGATCCCGTGGATTCCATATTATTACTTTTAAAATAGTTTAAAAATAAATTTATTCTTTAAAATTGCAATTAACAACTTTAAATAAAGAATAATTTATATATTATTATTTTGTTGTAAATTTTTATAACCTTTATAAAACGTTTTAAATTCTTGAAATTTACAATTATACTTATTAGTTGTAATTAGATCTTTACTTATATAAAGCTTTGATAAGTTTAACAATTAAAGAATTTAATAGATATGAAAAGAGTTTTGTATTTCTATTAATTTTTTCAAAGAGTTTTGCAATTTATTTAATATTATTGGATTTTTGCAATAAGCTAAATCTAAACTTTTGTAAAGTTCTGCTAAAAATATTACATGACAACAATGTGACGATATTATCTACTAAGCTCTTCTGAGATATCAAACCAAATTGCAAATTGATATAAATATATCAACTACCTATCGTGTATACATGTCGATATAGTATTTTAGGATCAAATTCATAGAGAGTCTGAACTAACACACTAAGACATAAGAATCCAACTTAATCTAAAGCAGTGCTGATTTGGTTTTTATCATAACTAACCAAAGCAAAAGCAAAATACTATCAAAGGTTAATCTAAGCAAGACAATTCATCTATTAAGATTGTGAGATGGAAAACTAACAACTAAAGTAATGAGTCAAGAGCTTAGGAACTGGTTTAGGTGAAATACAACCAACTAATAATGCAATGAGCTAGCAATAAACACAATCCTAGAACATGAATAACATTACAAGACTAATCCACTCTCATAGCATTAATCACTTCACTAATTATTTGCTTAAGCTAAACTTTTATTTGCTAACCAAGAGAACAATGAACATTAACAAACAAATCCACTTAGTCAATTAATCATGGGGTCAATGATCTATTTCCCCCTCAAACTTTCTATATAACACTATTTCCACCGGAACTTTGGACCTCTATCTATTTACCCCTAATCTAAACTTTTAAACTTAATTGCACCCAAATTAAAAGTTTAAAATCTGATTGCACATCTTTATTGGCTTTCACAATAGTAACTGGTTTAGAGTATACCAATCAAACCTAAACCTTTAAGAACAATTCAAACTTAAAATTAAACCAAAAAATTAAAAAAAAAAGTTTTTATTTTATTAAAACGAATCTAAAAAAATTATAAGTTTTTTGTTAAAAAAAAGCTTTGTCATCATCGTATCACCTCCTCCTTCACGGTGACCACCACCACTCTATTCATCTCGGCCACCGCGTAGCCGCCACCACCTCTGCTATGTCTTTTGTAACTGCCTCTTTACCATTACATCCTTAATGAATTTCTTGTTCTTGAAAGTTACGAATCTGAATCTCCTTGATTTTCAGTCTCTCGATTGCTTATGCTCTGCCTCTGTTAAAACCAAACAAAAGAAATCACAAATGATCAATAGAAGGCTTGGCTCAGCTAACAGCCACATAACGACCAATAATTGATAAAATTTTATTGGGTGCTTTTGCTTTGCAGGTAATAGAATTTTTATGCTTGGGTGCTCGTCACCAAGTTTTCAAATCATATTTTTATGCTTCAAATTGTTCTTCTAAACTTTGTAATCAAGTTAATACATCATTTCTAACAACAAAATTTAAAAAATCTAATAAGAAATTTTGGGTTTGAAACCTCAATATGAGAAAACAAAAATTAGGGTTCTTAAATTGGGAATTTAGTGAAAAAGCTAGTGGATGAAGACAAAATAAAAATAGTTTACGGAATTAAAAAAAAAACAAAAACAAGAAAAAGAAAAATAGAAGAGGATAAAACAAAAACTGGTTTTGTAGAATATATATGGTCAAATTAAATAGAACTGGTTAAAATTAAGTTTATTATTGGTTTTAAGTGGTTTGGTATTGATGGTTAAAATCATGTTAGCATCAACTCTCATTGGCTTGTGAAAAAAGCTCATTTAGATATTTCTAGGAATTTAAACAAATACCTTTTGGGCATGAAAAACCCTAACATCTAAACTTGATAGATTAAGTCAAATATAATATTAAGAGCAATCTGAATGAAGGATAAACTAAAAATTATCTTCTAAGCATCATCAATCAACCATCAGACCCCTAGATCTACTAAGCTTTTAACTCATCAAAAGACTACTCAAACATGTTCAAAGAGAACACAAAAGATTAACAAGAAGAGCAAAACATGATGAAAAGAGATTAGAGAAAGAATAAATATCATTAGATTAGATTAAAATCTAAGGATCCAAGAAGTTCTCTCAAACTTCTCTCTTTTTCCTCTCTCCATCCCTCCAAAGTGACTATAAATTAGGTTTTAAAATTTAAGAAACAAAACGGGTCAACCCGAGACAAATCGGGTAAGATCCAACTAAAACAGTCTTTGAAATGGTGGTATTGGTCAGTCACATCGGCCTAGAGGCCGATACAAATGTCCAGAAGCCTCTTTTTGTTGTCTGAAAAATTGCACCGGCCAATCATACCGACCATGTGACCAATACAATTCCACAGAAGGCTTTTCTTTATTTTCTTTTCATTTGTTGGTGGTATCAGCGCCTATCATATTGGTCAAGTGACCAATACGAGCTCGATCTTCTCCAAATGTATATTAACTTGCTTTTTATGCCATTCTCAAACATCGCTCTCCCATCTGAATTTCTAATTCACCTAAAATGACTCAAAATATGATAGAATATGCAAATCAACCTACCTAAGATACTAAAACGTAAAAAATGTAAAAGATTAGACTAAAAGAAGAATGAATGTTAAATGATAAAAAAAAGTTAGTGAAATCTACGCATAAAAACACATATATCACAAATAATAATTCGTGAAAATAAAAAAATCAACAAAAGAAGACGAGAACTACACTAATACTGTAATCATGTAATTAATTTATGTATTTAAACGTATTCCAATTACTATCTTATTTAAATGAAAGGAAAAAATAATATTGATCTACCATTCCCCAAATTTCAGTTTTTTTCCTTTCAAGGATTTTAGCCTTTTAGGTTTGGTCAACCTTTTTATTGAATACTTAAATATTGACCTAACAAATTCAAATTTGGATGAGAATTTGAAACACTAATCCAACAACTCTAATTGTTGGCAGAAAAAAGAAGGAAAGAAGATGCTTTACTTTGCAATAATTTAATATTCTATTATTTACATGTATAAAAGATCATACAAAGTTCATAGAACATATATACAATATACAAACATCAAATATATCAGTGATAATAAGCCATGGTTAATGTCATCGAAAGAAATTCAGACACCCAAATTACCTTCTCTGATGAACCAATCATTGAATCCATTGACAATATTTCTTCTCAACCTCTTTATTTATGTCCTAGTGTCCGGATCAAATCAGCAAAGAATCTATTTGGACAATTTTTTGAAATAAATTCTTCACCTCACTTCTATGGAATCCAACAGAAAGAGTCTTCTGTTGATTACTACAAAAATATAGATATTGACCATCATCATGTACTTCCTCTGTTTTGGTGTTACAAAAAAGAAGACTTAAGCATTAACCATTGTGGCGCATGTCGTGAGGAAATCAAATATGGCAAATTCAATTATTTATGCAAAATGTGTCCTCGTAGATACCACAAAGAATGCGTCGAGTCTCCACATGAGATCAAACATTCTTACCACCCTAAACATTCTCTCAAACTTTTGTTCGTGAACTCTTTTTTGTGTTGCATCCATTGCAAAGAGACAGCAATTAAGATGGTTTATCATTGCACACTATGCAATTTTACAATGCATCCAGTTTGTGCCATGGAACCGATTTCCATTATTTTAGACCAACCAAAAAGACATGAACATCCACTTACCTTTTTCACAAGACAAGCTTCCTAGATTGCAACATCTGTGGCTTAACTAATGATCTTCATCCCACCTACGTCTGTCTCAAGTGCAATCTTGTAGCTCATATAGATTGTGCTTATTTTCCTAGTGTTATAAGAATATCTCGTCACTTGATAAGATATCCCTTGGAAAGAACTCCGAACGTGGCTTTGAAGGTGGTGAAGTGAAGCAACGAGATGGCGATTGAAGTGATGATCGAACCAGGCGTTGTTGATGAAGACGTTGCAGAACCAAGAGGTTCACGAAGGCAATGACAAACACGATGGTGATGTGAATTCAGTAACGATGGCGACGATGATGAGAGAAGGACACGAAGATGCGATGAGATGATGAATCGAAGTGATGATGAAACGAAGCGATGATGGAAACAACGAGTTGATGAAAACAAAGTGGTGATGAAGATTCGAAAAGATGGAAGGGACGAAGAGATAGAAGAGTTTCAAAGTCACAAAGTGTATAGAAACTCGGATTCAAAGAACGCATTCAGAGAA